>JAIPMN010012633.1:0-11521 GCA_020650975.1 Apostichopus californicus
TGCTCTTGTGTGGTTCCTACCAGTCATTTGTATGCAATATTAAGGAACATTTCTTAGCTTTATCACATGTGTAATTTGTCTATTTTAATTCTTATATTTCTTTTGGTTTTTTTGTGAATATTATATATTTATTTTAGTTCTAAGTCTCTTATTGTAAGGGTGTACAGGCCTTCGGGCTACAGGAATTTGGTTTCCCTTTGTACATCCTGATCCGCTTTGTGTTTTCTTACTTTGTTGTTTGTATACTGTTTTTGTGACTTGGATCAAATATATAATGAAATGAAAAAAAAGAACACTTACAAAACCAAGCCAACCCGAAATCTACCAAAATGACTGATCTGACCTTCCCAAGGCTCGCCAAACCAAAGAATATCGACCAAACCATTACGCAAACACACTCACGCATGACCCCCTTACCGGGAAAGTAAAAGTAACCACCTGACCCACACCGCAAACACAGCTGGGTAGACACAGTTGTCGAGTATACTCTGATGATTCAGTACGTAGCCTAGACTGCTTACTTAACTCTTAAGACATGATCGAAGTAATAAGAAATTATACGTGAACATTGAATAAGAATACCCAATTCTTTGGCGCGGAATCAACCAGCAATTCTCATAAAAAGCTCGATCACTTAGTATCCAATATAAATACAACACGACAAACTGGTTAGTGGTGAATACGATCGAACAGGTTAGCTATAACTATATCTTGTATCCTGGAAATCACTACTGGGTGCTCCCTCGGGACGCCGATCGATACACCGAAACAATCAAATATAACGGATTTCGGACAACGCTCTTCAAAACCAAATTAACTTTCCACAGCTCCATTTGCCTGTGAGTAGAACACAGAAAAACATCGATGTTAATTTTCTCTATCAGATAGACTCCTTTGACTTGAATTGAGAGCCATTATCTGTTAATATTTCAGTTGGGAATCATTACCGACTAAACATTTGTTTCAAAACTGATGTTATTTTGGTTCTCTTAACTGAAGAGGTAAAACAACTCGGGCTAATTGCAATAGCAATCAACAACTGTTATAGCAAAGCGGCATTGTACCGGATCTTGTTCAAATGGACCGAAAATATCCATGGCAATCTTATCCCATGGTTTGTTTGCTAGGCCACCGGTTGTGTAACGAATTCTAGTTAAGCGGTTTTGTCATTGTATTGGCACGTTATACAACTCTTAATCGTATCTTCCACTTGCATATTCATTTACGGCCACTAGCAATTTTTTGTCCGAGTCATCCCTTGATGTCCCTCGTGAGCAAAATTAAAAACCTTCGTGGAAAGCTCGTGTGAGTGTAACAATTTTAACCCCTCTGGTCTTTAGCAAAATAAACTAGTTTAACACACTCTTTAACTTGTTTCAGTCTTGGACGACCTTCTTTTGTGTACTGCTTCAATACCTTAAAACGTGCATCATTTCCACGAGACTCTTGTAGCTTATGTAATGGAACGACCTTCGACATTGGTTCCCAGAGAACACGACATATAACTTCATGATTATCATCGACGGAATCCTGAAATGTCCGATATTAACAAATCGTGATAAAGAATCGGCTATAACATTGTCCGAACCGGATGCCATTTCGTAAGTATAATTTCAAATATGCAAGCCCAACTAGCTATTCTCATTTATTGACGATCCATACTCATCATAATTAATGTAGCTGATGTTAGATGGTCAGTACATAGCTTAAAGCGTGTATACCACAGATAAACATGCCACTCCTCACAAGTGCACAAAAGCTAACGCTTGCCCCCCCTTCCTCCCCTCCCCACCGAGTAATTTCGCTCAGCTTGAGAAAGGGTACGAGATGCACAAACTACGGTTACTTCTGTGCCATCCTCCTTCGATTGATTAAGACATCTTGAGATGCCTCTGTTCTCACAATTACCTCTTACTTTGTATCATACATATACCCAATACCGGATCTTTCCCAATAATACATGTTAGTTGTTCAAAACTTTCTTGAAATTCATTTGAAAATAAGAATTCATTGGATTTACGCAGAATTACCAGAAGACGTTCTACCATTTGAGCAAACTTCGGAACATATTTGTAAGGAAAAAACCTGCTGGTCCTAGAAATTAATGTAATGCTTTTTATCAATAGGTACCGGTGCGTCAGTTATTACCTTGTACTTTTCGTCAACAGTTATAAGTATCTCACTCACAATATTTACCTAGAAACTTTATCTTCCTTCGATTGAAATTCCATTTATTAATAAGTTTAACACCATAAGTTTTTTTTAAATTTGGACACACAGCTTCCTACGCCTTATTATGTCTCAGTTTTACCGAAAACTATTACGTCATCTTAACAACACTGAACTCCACTGATACCTGCTAGCGTAGACTGCATCACTTTTTGAAACACCGATGGTGCTGGGCGCTAGTCCAAATCATACTGTCTTGTACTGAGACAGACTATCATATGTAATGAATGCTGCGGTGGTATTAACATCCGTATGTAATAACAACTGATGCTAGGCAGATGCAATTAAAGTCAAGTCGAGAACAATTGTTGCATTTCTTAATTCTGCCAATAATTCGTCTATTTTCGGTAACAGGGAAGAGTCTGGAAATATTGATTAGTGCACTTCTCTTAAATCTAAAAAATCCGTATTTTTCCTGACGTCTTATATGATACAACTATAGGAGACACCCATTCTGAAGAATCAATCTTTTCAAACACCTCAAAGGCCTCCAACATTTGTAACTCTTTTGAAGCCTTATCTCGAACACTGAACGGTAGTGTTTTAAGTTTGTGATGTTTAGGTTTTACACTTTTGTTTCATCAATATTCAGTTTATGGACAAATCCTTTTGCAGCTTTTAACATAGGACCATCAGAAAACAGGTCTTGAAATGGTTGAACATTAGGTGGTTAGGAATATTAACTTGTGACTCTTTCTCACTGTCACAACCAATAAATTACATTACATGATAGAGTCTCGCCTGAAATACTGATATCAAGATCACTTAATGAATCTCTAACTAAAAGATTTGTTTCATCTTTAACAACATACAATGTGGTGAGAGTAGTTCTGTCTCAATAACTCACCGATGCCTTAAAACATCCCATTAACTTTAGTGGATGTTTGGTGTAGTACGTTAGATTAAAATTTGATGGAATGTTTCTCAAGTGAGTCCATTAATGAATAATATATGTATAATATAAAATCCAGCTCCTGTATCCACTACAAGGTTTAATGGAACATCATTAATCTTAACAGTGCATATGATTGGTTCGTTCTGGCTGATAGAGAGCTATTACGATTTCACCTGCGTGAACAGTGTATATCAGTCTAACGTGAAAGCGCTGCTGCTGGATATAGGTTACAGATGATGTTGCCCTAACTACACGATACACAGTACACACCTGAAGTCAATGTTCTGTAGGCCAAAGCTCTTTAATTTTGTAACTAATGCACAACAATGGCGTGTAACAGTGATGAACCGCTGAACCTTCGACCAAAAAACAGTGTGTTCAGCAATCGTTGATGAGGTTATCAAAATAAAGAATGTTTAGATGCAGCTCACAAAGCCTGGGATGTGTCCTTCCTGCAATCTGGGGGACATTTTTGGCAAAAATGTCAAACTACGCTACGTTGGCGCTCCTCTAAGGATAGTGTCATGATAGTCCCTTTTGGGAAATATTCCCCTCCACCCACAAAGAAAAATCTTAAACAAGGCCCTGCCTGACCTTATAGGGTTTCTACCCAGGCTACGACCCTAGCCATCATCTCTTCGACACCTATGAATCTGATGCACGTTTTTCTGCCACTTGTCACTCTTACACACGACTGCAAAATGACCAACTATGTTACCTTTGTGACACTTCTTTCCCCTCCCTTTTCATGTTGGGCCATTCGCTAGGTGATATGTATAGAACCGCGTGATCTGAAACAGCATATAACTATGATTCTCTTCTTGAAGTGTGGTGCAGACTGGCGATTATAGGTTTGGTAAACAAGGTGAATTTGTTTAATAAAGTATAGAGCAGTTCTACAAATTACTTAAGCATCATGTATCGTTTTTGCAATACGAAGTGTATATTCAAATAGCCTTGGTCCTTCTCCGTTAGAAATCGTTCACGGACACATGGCGAATTGGTCTTCTCGACAATTTGGTGTCTAAACAATTCATCATTCATATTCTCGAAGTTCTTAAACCAGGAGGTTGTTGTGGAACTAGCCGAGTAATTATCAATGAGAGGGTTGACTTCTTAGTCGGAACCATGTACCTCCCTGAAACTACGTTGACAGTTGGTGCGTACTGTTCTTTCAGTGTTGAAAGGGCGAGGTCGTATAATGTAATATGCTTGGGTGGTTTCGTTTCAGGCATCTTATTGTATACACGTTGACCTTCAGCGCCTAAACAATATAGAGGCATGGGTTTTCTGACGCTCGCCGCCCGAGAACGTAAAACCTTCCATAGTAATTAAGAAATTTTCAAACCCTGATATCCACTCTGTCCATGACACACTAGGCTCGCCTTGTGTAGGAATAAAGGGCAAGCAGTTGCAAAAGTTGGGCCATTCTCGTTGCTTATGTTGTGTAGGGCAGAACATAAGAAGGAGGGCTAATAAAACATGCACTTCTGTATACGTACTGTATGCGTTTCTCTACAACTGTATTTTTCTTACATCACTATATACACTTTATACACATAGGCTTAGGAAGCGGGGCGGCTATAATTTGGCGGCTATATTCAACCCCCCCCCCCTTATTTTCAGGATGAAAATGTCTCAACATTTATACAAATACCCAAAGAGGTATTGAAATATTCATGTATTATATATGTTTTTTTTCTCCGATAATGACAAATTCAACTCATTCTCAATACGATATATCACAAATTTCCCACGATATACCCTTACCTTTATATATATGAATATAGCATATATATCCAATCCTATTTGAAGATAGATAAATGCTTCATTCTGGAAGCTACTACACACCCTGGTCCCCCACCGAGGTGTTGCTCCTGGAACCCCACCAGGGTCTCTAATCCGGGCCGGGCCTCTGGACCAAATGCACTCGGCAGGAGCGCCCTGTGCTCCCGCGGCGCCTTCGGCGCCGTTAGGTCATTCCAACCTTAACCCCCATTCCTAAATACTCACCTGATCTCAACCCCCTCCCCCATGTTGAAAATCTTCCTAAGCCTTTGTTATACTAAATACAAAGTCACTCATGCATAACACGGAATGCTTATTATCCTCTTAACAGATACATTCCTTAACAAATATCACAATGAAATACATAGACGGAGCAATAACTTCCATCTCTGTTGATTCCATAGGCCTATACAACACTAAAATGTATACGGTATGATATCTAGAAACACAATTTGTTACTGAAGATAAACAAAATCGCGTAAAGTTCGAAAACAATAGCGACATTTCAAGGACTAAAAACGAAAAAATTTGATGGTTTTGATTGTGTCAACAGAACATTTCTGCAGGAGAACAACTTGTCTGTTGTTTTTATGTAACTCGATAACATGGTATTCCGTTATTTATTTGAGGATTTCTTTGAGGTATCTCGTTATTTACATATTACCGTGGCCTTCAATCTTAATGATACAATTAGTATGCGCAACACAGCACAAAATAGAGCAGTGAACTATCATGTAAACGATAACATTTAGTAGATTTGCATTGATCAGCGTCATAACAAAGAGCAGGAAGTACATAACCGATTAAACTCTCTATAACAGAGCAGTTAGTATAAGAAGAGACGAAAGCTATTTCCTTGTTATGTCTTTCAGTATCGTATGAACGTTATCACTCCCTGTGAACACTTACACAACATCGTCTTATATTTATCAAAGGACTGATGGTTTGAAGTTCATTCCAAACATGGATTACTTTCTGTCAAATTATGTGATTCTTTGCAGTCTGATTTATCTTAACGTTCCAGTGATGAACGGATTAGTGACTACCATAGACATAAACGTAGAAGGATACAACGTTGTCAAATCTGGAGTGCGGCAGTATACTATGTATGGAAGTTCATCAGGGTACTTTCGGATCAACTGTGCAGTAACTGCCGCTGTACAACCATCAGAGACGATCATCTTAGAGGATGGTAGGGTACCCGCGGGAGAAAACCCTACTACGCGCAATTTGGAAATGTTTACAACAGGTTGGAAAGACAGCTATTGGAGATATGAAAGCAGCATGGAGACTAACAATGTTCCGATGAAATACACATGCCGTGCCAAGTTTATAGTGACCAATTTAGCAGCTGTAAATGAAAGTAGATGTCACTCCATTATTGATAGTGAAGTTGAAGTGAAATTCGAGAGCTACCTGGTCGCTTCCACAGTTGGTCTCAGTGTGTACGCAGGGGAACAAATATCCATTTTTTGTAAAGGTATTGCTTATGGCGATAATAAGAGAATGTGCGAGTTCCAAGAAGGTGAATCTTACACATACGTGACTCGTGTTCCTATCAATGGTTTAGCTAAGGGGGGCATTGAGTGCGAATGGGGTTATACACAATGGTATTATTACACATGTGTCAACATACAGCCAACCTTCCAGTTTACGTCTAAACTGCTGCTTTCATTGACACCGTTCAACTTTTCCACTGATGGCTCAACATTAGAGTTTAATTGTACCAGTGATCCACCTCGTTTGATGCGCTGGACTATTATAACATCCAATGGTGACATTCTCGACTTTAGTTCCTATGATGTCATCAAGGTAAGCATAAATACCACCATAACTCAGAGACCAGGAGAAACTATACTAAACATTAAAGAAGCATCTCCTGGTGGTAATGACATACAGGCAATAAGGTGCTCTTCGTATGATACATTGGCACAGGTGGCTGTTACGTCACACAGAGTACTTACAGAAGACAATGATGTGAAAACAACTGTTACGTATAAACCCAAGACAACGGCTGAAAAGGACGCGTATCAAACAACTGAAATTCAGTACGTCAGGAATGTGACTGATTCTCCAAATGATTGTAACGTGTCAAAGAACTCTGAAGCAGAAAGTCCATCATTCCAGTCAACTACGGAAACAACGTACGATATCTTTATACCAATTACTGTTACCATGACATCCATTGTCTCTATTTTAATTGTCGTTCTAATCATCTTATGTAGAAAGTTAAAACTAGCTACCATCCATCATGCGCCTCCGACATCGCGTGACACAGGCTGCAGTATGGAAGCACCCTCAGCAACAGAGTTACACCACAATCCGGTTTATATGTCCTACTCGGAAACAAATGATGTTTCCAACCCTAACGACGAAGAGCAAAACGATACATGTACTTATATGAACATTTAAAGTCTTTACACAGAATGACGTGATATTCTTCATGAAGTCATCTCTATCAAGATTTAAATGTGGTAGATCGTTCTTCATAGGATAAGGGAACAGCGGAAAAGAGCAAGAGAGATGCGTGTTAACATAGATCAACATGTAATGGTGTTATATTATGACGCAGAATGACGTCAGAGATCACAATTGAATATTACAATATCAAGGGCATAAAAACGGTATATGTGCAGATTAGAACATGAACGGTGGTATATATGAATGAGGTCATATTTCCATTATGCATGTCAACTCACAGAGACAACAAATATATCCTCCCATAATGACAAAGAGCACAGCCATATATGGATATTAATAAACATTGAGAGTCGTTGGAGAGAATTATAGAGATCGCTGTATCCAATAACGTCATTTTTATATGCACAACAAATGTCTTGTTAGTATATCACATTTATTTTGTTCTAAAAATTAGAATGCTATGCATAGATACTATACGCGCTTTATGAAATAGCCTATATATGTTTAACCTACTGTGTAATAATATACCATCAACAATCTGCTGTATAAAAATTAACATTGAGAGAAGCTGAAGAGATTTAGAGATATCGTTCAGTCCAATGACGTCATTTGTCTGTACAATACATGCCTCGTTATATATATTTAGTACACAAGATATTGCCATGCTACACTCACAGACTATACCAGCTTTCTGTACTAACGAAATATTAACCTATAATGTGTCATCATTCTTTGTTTTAATTTTAATATGTATTGTTATTCCTGTTTGTAATTTATATATGTTGCTCTTTTTTTACGTTTTTTATTGTTTCACAGGGCCACTGTTTATAACAGCTATGCTGATGTGTTATACCTTGTATAAATATAATAAATGAATGATTGAATGAATGGATGAACGGATGAATGGAAGAATGAATGTATGGATGAACAGATGAATAATTAAATGAATAAATAAATAGTACCGTTAACAATATGCTATACAGACGTTTTTTCAACAATCTGCTGTATGCAAATTCACATTGAGAGAAGTTAACGATATTTAGAGATATCTTTAAGTGCAATGACGTCATTTGCCTGTAAAATACATGCCACGTTAGATATAATTAGTACACAAGATATCGCCATGCTACACTCACAGACTATACCAGCTTTCTGTGCTAACGATATCTTAAGCATGTACTGTGTCATCATTCTTTGTTTTTTATTTTAATATTTTGTGTTATTCCTGTTTCTATTTTATATCTGTTGCCCCTTTTTTATTGTTTTCACAAGGTCACTTTTATAGCAGATATGCTGAATGTGTTACCCTGTATAAATATATTCAATGAATGAAAGACTGATGAATATATGGATAAATGAATGATTGAATCAAAATATTTATAAATAAATGAATACATAAATGAATAAATAAATAAATAAAAAATGCAAAATCTCTTGGACGGTCCTTTAATGTTAAATTAATCATACTGGGTTGCTAAATCTCTTGCATGCTCCTTTATTGCTAAATTAATCATACTGGGTTGAGGCTTAATCTCTTGCATGCTCCTTTAATGTTAAATTAATCATACTGGGTTGCTAAATCTCTTGAATGCTCTTTTAATGTTAAATTAATCATACTGGGTTGCCAAATCTCTTGCATGCTCCTTTAATGCTAAATTAATCATACTGGTTTGCCAAATCTCTTGCATGCTCCATTAATGTTAAATTAATTATACTGGATTGCTAAATCTCTTGCATGCTCCTTTAATGTTGAATTAATTATACTGGATTGCTAAATCTTTTGCATGCTCCTTTAATGCTAAATTAATCATACTGGGTTGCTAAATCTCTTGCATGCTCCTTTAATGTTAACTTAATCATACTGGGTTGCTAAATCTCTTGCATGCTCCTTTAATGTTAACTTAATTATACTGGATTGCTAAATCTCTTGCATGCTCCTTTAATGTTGAATTAATTATACTGGATTGCTAAATCTCTTGCATGCTCCTTTAATGCTAATTTAATCATACTGGATTGCTAAATCTCTTGCATGCTCCTTTAATGTGAACTTAATCATACTGGGTTGCTAAATCTCTTGCATGCTCCTTTAATGTTAAATTAAATATACTGGATTGCTAAATCTCTTGCATGCTCCTTTAATGTTAAATTAATCATACTGGGTTGCTAAATCTCTTGCATGCTCCTTTAATGTTAAATTAAATATACTGGATTGCTAAATCTCTTGCATGCTCCTTTAATGTTAAATTAAATATACTGGATTGCTAAATCTCTTGCATGCTCCTTTAATTTTAAATTAATTATACTGGGTTGCTAAATCTCTTGCATGCTCCTTTAATGTTAAATTAATAATACTGGATTGCTAAATCTCTTGCATGCTCCTTTAATGTTAAATTAATTATACTGGAGTAAAAAGTAACTATGATGATATCGACATCTCAGTGCAGGCCTTATTAATGATAATAACTCTACCAAAATATTTTATCAATACTTGAAATGAATAACGGAGCGCCCATGGATGACATACAACACAATGTAGTATAAACATGTTTTTTTTGAGGCCATTACAATCGTTTGGTTTTCTATTTAGTTTGGTATTGCATCTGAGGAACTCACCCAATGGTCAGTGTATTCCGACCGTGGAGCTATAACCGACTAAGTAGTCCAGTCACTTAAAGCTTATTAGCATCAGATGTTAAACAGATCATATCTCATAACGTCAAATTGGTGAAGCATTGACCTGAGTTTAAGAATGAGACGCTTATTTCTTAAATCAAAGCATCTGAACGGTCGTATCAAATACCTTTTTAACGTTACCAGTACTGAGGCAAGACAACTTCTTACTATTTTAATGTACCTATTTTCATCGTGGTAAATTTGTCTGTTTCTCTATTACCTAAATATTACTAATATTGAAATCTTGCATGTAAATATAATCAATGTATAGGAGATTGTTATTGTACTGTATTGTCTTGCTTAGTTTCTTTCTCTCGATCCCTCTAATCGAAAGGGATTTTTTCTGCAAAAAAACATGTGGAAAAAACTTCTTTAATTATAATGAAGGCATCCTACTGTAGGCTAGTTTACATATTAAGAGTTCTCATTTGTACATATGTGCTACAACGCAAAGAAAGATAATGAATAAGTATACGTTTAGTGTGAATCAATGATCATATAAAACAAACAAATACTTCGTTCATTATGACGAACTTGTTTAATTTTAAGCTAACCGTTTATTTGCAATGAAAGATAAATGAAAGTATCATTAATATCCGTCTTTATATGCTGTAATATCAGGTATCGTATTAAGGCAAAATAGCTTAGTCAATCCGACCTACTATTACAGGACAAAGCATAAAGTCTTAACGGTGTCACTGATAAACATTTCACTCAATTGCCCCCACACTGTTAAAAAAAAGAATCCGTATTTTTAAGGTAAAAGTTCTGGCAGCCAGGACGCCGGCGCTATGCTGTAAAAAATTACAACATACATTTAATGACTCATCTAAACCAGTTCGCGGTTGTGGTCAATTCGTAATTGACGGGAATTCTCAAATAAATACCAGTCAATTGCGTCTCAAGTTCAATATAAGCCACTCAGCCCCCCCCCCCCCTCATCCCCCAGATAAAAATGTCTAGTTACGCCACCGTTCAATTGTTTTTGCCGCACTTTTTAAGAAAAATCACCCAAGGCAGAATATGGCGACGAAAACCCAACAACTTGATCCACTCTCAACCCAAGTCCCCTTACATAGAGACTGTAACCGTATGGTCATGACTATGTTATGTCAAGTAGGGTATCATGATTCCCTAGATAGGAATATATACTACACTTGATCAGGTTAAAGGGTGGTGAGAGATCTATTGAGTATACTAATTAAAGAAGATCCCATGGGTTCTGTGTGTCCCTTAATGTGATATTTTACTATTTTCTCTCCAAATAGGATTTTGTTACTATCTTGTATAGTTTGTCTGTTCCAATGTGACTGCATGAATCTTCGAAGGAGAGCGGAGTCGTTAGAGAATTTTGTCTTGACCTGTTTATACTTGACCTGTGTGATACATTGTTTTAGCTTGAAGCTGCCCAGGTTAACCGCCTACCTGTTATTAAAGCGGCTACACTTCATTCCTTGTCTTAAGTTTTGAAAGAAGACATTGCTTTAATCTATCAGATGGGGAGGGGGGGGGGGG
>JAIPMN010012637.1:0-10900 GCA_020650975.1 Apostichopus californicus
TATATATAAACTACTTTCGGTGAAAGTCTGTGACGGTTAGACAGGCGCAAAGCGAGGAGTTTGCCAAGGGAGGGCGAATCTTTTAGGCAAACTATCTAAGCGTAGCGCCACCATAAGTTGGCGCGAAAATTCCTCCCAGATCGCTGGAAATGGCAATTCCCAGGCCTTGTAAGTTGCATCTATTTTCTATTTTGAAATTACTAGCGATATCAAAAAAAATATATATATGCTCAAGGGGTCGCCCCTTCACCCCCACCCCCCCCCCTTGGTTACGCGCAGGGGTGGACTGGGTCTAAAACCGGCCCGGGCATTTTCCACCTAGACCGGGCCATTATTCATTGATATGCTACTTACATAGTGATCGCCGTTCTGGGGAAGGGGTCTAAGGGGAGGGGGTGTCCACCGGATTTTGTTAAAGTTAAGGAAAGCCTAGATGCAAAACGGTGCTATATTTCTCAATTTGTAGGTTACAATAATCATTTTAAAATGACCCAAAAATAATTTTCCAGAAGCAACACTTGATTAAACTGAGGAAAGTTAAAAACGTAAACATATAGACAACAATATATGTTTTAGACTGGATTTTATTTAGTTTTTCAAGCATTTTGTGAAACAATTCTTGAAAAAAATGGAAAATCCTAAATAAAATGTATTAGCACGGACCGATTGCCAATAGTACGTTCTTTTGTTACGAACTAACAGACTAACTTACATGGTGATTTCATGAGCTGATTTCCATTGTTAAAAATATATTTCTACCCAGCCCGTCTGTATTCTATTAACCACTGTGAAAATGGGCTGTAATGTTTACCAGGCTCCTCAGCCCACCGGCCCACCAGGCCACTGGCCAACCGGGCATTGTCCAAATGCCCCCGTGTGGCCAGTCCGCCACTGGTTACGCGCCTGCCGTTAGAAATCTTGTAGGAAACATGCCAAATGCAAACCCAGTGAACACATATCGATGTGGATCATATATATGATTGTACGTACTTACAATCATACCAGGGAGTTGTTCCATAACAACTCCCTGCTCATACACAAGAGATGTACAGACATTATGATAATAATCATGAGTGACAACTTGCTATACGGTCACAGGTCAAAGAAACGACCACGAAGTGTCATTTAACTCATGCAGCATGTGTTGGATGAAGTTTTAGCCACCGCCAAATATGATTTGGATAAATAATCTAACGCATTATATTCTATGCATAGCCACCAAACTAAAACTATGCCACCAAATATTGGGGGGATATTAGATACTATATCCCCCACCTAAAATATTGGGGGACATGTCCCCCCGTCCCCCCCCCCCCATGATCGCCGCCCATGCATATTTGCACAGAGGGGATATATAAATATTGAATCATCTATTCAGATAAGGTTGTAGCATGGTAAAGTATTGGTCAAGATGAAGAACAAGCTCGACGTCTTTATTGGGTTCCAACTTGAAATAGAAGAATTCTAATGTTAAACAATAATCTTTCTGTGAGACTTGCATTCTGTTGTATTTTCAGTAAAAACAAAACATGCCAGTATAATCGTGCTTCGGCAAAACATGTTTGTAATTCTCAAAACGCAATGACGTTTCGGAGTTGATTTCAGAGTCAAATCATTCTAAATTAAAGTTACTCCGAAAAGAACATCTCCATTACATCATTGCAGGTCAACATTCGAGTTAGAGGGTTATACTGAAATAAATTAACTATAAATAAAGAACTATAAATAAATTAAGATATAGGACTGGTGTTCAGTGTGATCGGTCAGTTTTGTCGAAAACCACTTTAGCAATGTGCTGTCTTTCGAAGAAAATTGCAACAATTCCCTTATATCGGTACATGATCACCACATAATTAATGTTGGAATGCATATCGAAAGATCATTTAACCTAAAATGATAATTTGTTTTATTAGATATCACTTGAACTAAGATTACAATGATCAAATTGTAACACACAGCACAGCCTCATGTTATGAACGTATACAATATTGTACACACATTTCCACTCTCTACTTTGCTTTCACATGCAGATACGTCAACTGCACCAACTATATGTAAGGTATCACACGTGTATATGATATTTCGTAACCATTGGGTCAACGTCGAAAGAGTTTACAGTACAAAACAGAGGCCATGTTATGTATTGCCACCTAGCTGTATGAACAGTTGTGAACTGTGCAGAAGATGCATTGTTTTCCCGCCATACGTTTACCGTATGACTACCCACGCTGATTTGGAACCTAAGGCAGAAGGTAATTAATCTTAAACTTGAGCCACAAACCAGAAGAAATAAAAAGAAAGAGTACGCATATTGCAAAATAAAATGTTAACCACTGGTTTTAGTTACCACATTATACTATAAAAAGCAAAGAAAACGCTGAAAAAGAAATACTTTTCTCCCTCGAATTGTCAACAAAATGGTGGCTATGTTGCCAATATTGAGTCAGACTGGCTAATTTACCACAATGTTACGTACTGGTTTATTTATATGAAGGATTTGTCCACTTCCCTTTAAAAGGTAGACAACAACATATTTATTGTCAAACCATGCTTTACATCAAGTTAAATTGTCCAAATCAAATCATTGGAAGGTATTATTTGTCCAGTTACAAATGAAGTATAACTAAGTTCCCTTGATGACTGGAACGATAAAAAAGGACATTAGTTAATGCTACCGAAAAATAGTGCTACATTTCCATTCACAAGATATTGAAAACACATGTTTGTAAATGAACGTTGTCGGGGATTTACTGTCACATTTAGTTATTAATATTTAAGAAATAGTATAGTTAACCTACAAAGACTGATGTCTTAGTAATAAACAAAGATGTCGGCGCAGCAGTAGTATCCTCACGAGTTACTAAGACCGTTCAGAATATCGAATCAATAAATTACAATCAAGCAGATCATAACGTACACTATATTATACTTACATATGGCCTCACCGAATTGTCCACAAATGAGGTTGGTATTCTTGTATACGTTGGTTGATTTTGTATTGATTAAACCAAATAGAAACTGGATTCCATTAACTGTAACTCTTGGTTGTTATTGTAGGCTACGTACTAATGTTGAGTCATAGGGCACATTGCTCGTTATATATATATATATAGCATTGAGTAATTCCAGACACGTCGTGGGGAATTCCAACTCAATAGAACTACATATATGGCAGTTGTTATACCTATAAACAGGTACTCTAGCATTTCAACGGTGTACAATGAATTAATACAGCGGTTCTACATTTACAGTGAGTTTACCTATACAACACTCGTCAAAATCATAACAGATATGCATATACAATGCAACTATAGCTCTTTTGTTAGAAACGAAGAAAAGTGACAATACCCACATGAATGAAATTGAATCGTTTAATCAGTTGGAAAGCTGACCCATGGGTCACCGGAATATATTAAGCTTTGTTGATTTGGATTTGAAGAGGTAATCGTTCACTGAGACACGACAAATAAATGTGTGTTGTTTTCTGTAAAACCTCATTCTAAGATCTACTTAACCTAAAAACTAAGATATAAAGGTTTCTGACTTACCACTAGCAATAAATTCGAACAGAATGATTCACAAGAAAGCCGCTAAATTACAGGTGAATTTTAGGTCACGCCTGCTAAAGCCGCAGAGACCGGTCATGAAATCGACCCGAAAAAGACTTAAAATATTGGAGAAAACACCAAAGGTTCACAAACAATTAGATAATCTCATTCCACACATAGAAACATCCGTCAAATATCACAGTCTGCTTGAAAACGGCCGATCACAATTCATTTCACTAGGCTCCTACTTTCGCGAGGGATGTTGGACCGCCATCTTTGAAATAAGTTAGCATCATATATACAGCTCTACATTTAACACTGCGTATGCGCTGGAATGCAACAATGCAGAAGCCAGTGTTCATACTTCGATCAGTTTAAAGGCATTGAAAACCCGCCCCAAACCGCGTGCGGCCATCTGAAAAAGTTAACTTTCTGTTGCTTGCAAGTGACGTTTTGTTCGTGTCGCTACAAAATGCAGACAGTAATGAAACG
This sequence comes from Apostichopus californicus, assembly GCA_020650975.1. NCBI lineage: Eukaryota > Metazoa > Echinodermata > Holothuroidea > Aspidochirotida > Stichopodidae > Apostichopus > Apostichopus californicus. The sequence continues at coordinate 4,041 of JAIPMN010012637.1, forward strand.
TGATACCTTGTTATCTTCAGCTGGACCTGAGATGTCCATCGCTGTATCGTTTGTTTACTGTGATGTGGGTATTGACCGCAGCTGTATGTACTGACTGTACACTATAGTGTCTAATTACCGACGGTAGCAAGCTGCGTGTGTATTTTCTGGGATCGATGGTGGTGTTGAATGCTTCTGTTACACCTCATTCGAAACTAGGTCAAATTACCGGCATTAGACGTTTCTTTTTGCGCGAGTCTTCACACCCTTTAAGCAGATATACAAGGTTTATATTGGCCTACGCTCAGATAATTTCCTACCACAAATGAAAACATCCCTCAAATTCAGTTTGCAAAGAAAACGGCTCATCAAAATTCAGTCCACACGGCAACGAAGTTTGCAAGTGATGTTAGACAACCTTCATTCAAATTTTAACATTCTACATTCAACACAAAGTTTCTACGGTTGATAGTGATACACGGAAGCACTACGATGGTGTATGTGAAGGCGGGGTAGGGGGGAGGGGGGGGGGCTCTCAAACAAGTGATGTGCTTGGTAGACTGCCACACATATCTTATAAAAACTTGAGCATGCAATTCAAGGTGTGGGGTGTGGTTACCATTACGAATTAATTTCCTTGTATGTGCTTAGCGTTATCCTAGTAACATTGCACTGCACATTCCTTATCATCCCATGAGAGGTGGAGTCAAAGTATAGTGATAGGAACACCCCCCCCCCCCCTCAACACACACACACGCAAAGTCTCACAGTAGGAATCTGCTTGTTGCGAAACTTGCATGGAGATAGATAAGTATGTGCTACTGCACATCTCTTAAGACTTTCTTGCGAGAGACAGTGTGCATTTCAAGGTAAAGAGGAGCAGAAGTAGCATGTCTGTCTTCAAGGAGCTCTAAATATTAGTAGTCTTATGGACATGTAGCATGAGGTATAATATTTAATTTTTGACACCCGTGACAAACACTGACAAACAAAGAATCACTTGTAAATTAATTTCTTTTTCTTTGGTTGAAAATTTCTTTTACCTGAAAGACTGATTGCCTTAAAAAACAATGTAAAAAGGAATATTAATAGTTATATATGTCATAAAATTAAAGGGGTTGAACAATACTTATAATAAAGATACATATAAGTGATATCAAGCGATTGACAAAACTCGACAGTTTGAAAAACAATATCATTTCTCACTGAACCAATGCATCATAATTTCTTTTAGGATGGAGGCACATATTGTAGTGTGAAATTTCACTGAAATTAACTGCAATGAAATAACAGCCATCAAAAGTTAAAAGACAATTCTGATGGCAAAGAACATAGCCAAGCAGAAATTGCAACCATAGTGTCTACTTTATCAAATTGCAATAGCTCAAATACAGATAACAATGATCTTAAAGTTGAAGAAAGGAGCTCCATGAATACTGTACCTAATGTGAAGAAACCACACTGTAGCGATAAAAATCTTCATTAAAATAATTTTCTTTCTATGGTATGAATGTCTGTCTTGACAAGAAAAATAGGAAAGATGTAATATATGCAAGATGGTAAGGAGTAGGTGATTAATTTGACTTGAGCTTTGACTTGATTTGACTTGAGCTAGACTATCACAAACAACAACGTGGAATTGTATCAATATTTGTCAAAGTGAATTGCCACATGATGTATGACAATGAAGGTATTTTTGGCTGGGTTTTCATTTTACATTTTGCATGTTTGTTGATAGGTTCGTTAGATAATAGCAGACAATATATAAAGTCACATGACAAATTACTTTACATCGCCTTTAAAAGCAACAGGTAGAGATTACTTTCAACAAGCCCATATTACATAACACATTATAGTGGAATTTCAAACAGCATCTGGAAAAGACAGAAACGTACAGCAGTACAGAGTGAAGAACTTCATTACAAAGTGACGTAGGCACATGCACAATCAAAACAAAAACATTAACTGCAATATGAATTCACACACAAAACAAAATGCTACCACAATGCGTAGCGAACACTGTAAGAAAATTCAGTGCAGCTTATCATTGGCCTATAGTGTTGGAAAAAACAACGATAGTTATAGTACAAAACCTTTTCTCTTCACCTACGAAAATGGGGACCCTGCTCTTGCCACCAAGTAAAGAAACAATGTTGATTTGTCACTGACTCGATCTATCTGTAGCCTACAGAAACTTGATCCAGAATTAGCAGGTGTGCCTATGTATCTAGGTACACCAGATGAAATCAACAGGGGTAAAACTACTCAGTACTAAATATAGCCTACAGACCAAGACAATACACTGTTTAATAAGCCTAATTAATTTCCAACTACTCATATATATTCTGGGGCTCTGGTTAGTGGGAGTATTATCAGAATGACACCCACCAGTGACAGAAGTCAGTAGTAAACTAATATCAGCATAGGCTTACTACTGTGTAGTTGTACTAGCACTACCCTACTTTGAAAAACGTAAGTCCTCCAAAATTTAATGAAACGACATTGTATTCGTAAACAATTTTCTACATCTTGAAAGCTTAAATCATAAACACAAGGTCCCGTAATTCTTCATACTCTACACAGTAGAATACTTATATTTATAACCATAGGCTACACACTATGGCAATGTGCATGCACAAGTACATATGTACTTAACTACCAATGGATACGTTGATGACGGTCACCAATGGCACCCTCAAACATATCACTTTAACTCGACCAAGAATGATAAAAAAAACTTCGGATTTAGCCCAAAATCATTGTTTAATTTATTTTATACCATCTGTCCAACGATGGAGGTAGTATCTTCTTGAAAACGTAAAATGTGCAATTCAAAATATTAAAGGTTTGTACTCACGTTTCGTTTGTATTTTACAGCCAAAGGTAAACAATTTTCAGAATATCATTCACATCCCAAGTCCGACATTGGCGCAAAAAGATATTTAATGAATATTAAACGTCTTTTCTTTTTTTACAAGCAATTTGATTGCTGCCTTATGAATATGTATTAAAACGGATTTTCAGAGGATATCTAAGCTGCAGTGTACTGAACTCGGGTAATGGTTTGAGCTCCCACAGTGAATTTCACCGCCTTTGCCAAGTGTTTAAATATTGTACAACAACGGTAAAAAGGAGCACTCTGATTTCTGACTGAATTTATTAAGTGGCGAGAGTAATTGACCAGCTGCATTTGTCCATAACGACATTAGCTATTCGTGCAAATATATGAAAAGGTAGCCTATATATAAAACTGTATTATGATATCATAAGTTGTAAGTTGCAACTAAACTAATATTTTTTGAAACTACCTTTTTGTTCATGTTACGTTACTTCCTCTTGTCATCAGATTTCTACGGTTACTTTGAACCAATTTTCACCTGAAATGTTACTGTTGAATCAGTATACAGAATCCAGTGACGTGTGGTCTACAGCAGTAGTAATATGGGAAACTATGGCAGCAGGTAAGAAAGAATAATAAGTCGAAGCAACTCTAAAATAATAATAATAATAATAATAATAATAATACCAAAACATTGTTTGGTTGGCATAATATTTATTTTATCAGTAAATTGAAATAAATATATTTACTTTAAAGTCAGCCTCAAGATACATTTACTACATAGATACTTCAAGCATCAAGGATTCGCAACATATGCAATTCTTTTAATTTTGAGTGACACTGATTGATAAGAACAGAAATTAAGATGAGGAAGAGCAAAAGTGATGTCTATAAAGAAACACCTATTATACCTACATAGTAAGGCTATTGCATTCACTTACCGATTACATATGGTATACTGTGTTATATTATTAACCAATTCAGTGAGTTCTACTTATATATTACATGCTGTACATATAAATATGATGAATGTTTCTACCTTTATTAGGAAACCCACCGTTTCCAGTCGACCAGGAAGTTAGATTTAACAAGGAAACGGTCACACCATCAGTACCCTGGCCGGAGAAGTACTTACAGATAAAGCTAAGATCCAATCTTGAAACTTGTCAAATTATCGCTTTCCAAAATACTTGATAGCAACAGGACGTGCAAAGTATTATTTGAGAACAAATAATGACATATTGTGTATTGCAGCTGTATTTAGAACCACGATGGTTATGACAATGCGAGCACGCGTATTACCCACTGAGCTGATTATATCCAAATACTTTGACTTTATTATACATCGAAGACAATACATTACTTTAAGGAGTGCCTTCAGAGTACCTCCAGCCAATAGGACACAAACCCAACCATTATCTTTAGATTACATCTATAGGGCTAAGAGAAATCGTTACAGTGTTAAGTTTGCGAGGTATCCTAAGTAGTGTCTGGGAGCTGCCATTTTGTAAACCAGTGATGTCATGTACCACTATATATATATCTTACTTTCTTTCATATTTCAAGGCAAACTGTTATGATAGTTCATGTCCATTTCATTCAATTATTTGTTTCTTTACAAGAGAGACACAAAGATTATATACAAAATGATTACAAGCTGGGAAAGGAAGTGCATTAAGTGCGAAAAGAAACATAAAAAGTACTACAATTCTGAATAACCGACCTTTCCCCCACTGATTACCCCATCTCACACCGGTCCCAGAATAATTTGTTTTGTTCATGTAGTTTGTCATGAGCAACTATTAATAACAACACGGAATACAAAGAATTCCAGAATGTAGCAGCACGAAAACGTAAACAGTTCCTAATAATTTTACTTCAACATTTCATGGTATTTAAATCATTACATTGTCTTGTATAATGGTAATGACAACTACAAAATAAAGCAAACAATTATTGAAAGAGTGAGTTAACAAGTTATTACGCGATCAATAAACAAAAGTAGCCATTGATACCAATGCCAGTATTGTATCACATTAAGAGGCTCAATATTTTACATTCAGTATTCAAAAACCCATCTCAATTATAGAAAATAAACAATGTAAGAAGCCAAGAATAACGTAAGCACTTGAGGACATGTGGCTCGGTGATGTGATATTTAGCTTGATCAACTCTTCTGGATACTGTGTGATAGAACGTTAAATTTCTGTGACATATACCTAATGGAGCAAGTTTTTCTTAGCTGTCTGTGGAAGGTGATCAGCACAGTTTATCCCTAACACCTATACTAATAACAATTGTTGCGTCGGTTTGTTTTTTTATTTGTTTAGAGCGATTAAGTCCCCATTCAGTATTTGAAATCAGAGTTTTACTTGAACAAATTAGTCACCTTTTGAGAATACCTAGCTCACAAAATGATAACTGAAATATACATTAAGCAATGCGTTGATTCGTTTTACATGCAGAATTAAAACTGGATTACAATTTCTGATTCAGTATTTGGATGAGATTTCTCCATTATTTTGCAGAGATAAAATCTTGTTCGATTGTTGGAATCATAACTCTTCTCTTCGACCTTCTACTCATCAATTGAGGGAAACGTTCGTTGCTGTAAGTACCCTATTAGTACCCGATTACTCATCTTAGAATAGTTATGATAAAACAAGTAATATATTCAGTGCTTTGAGGATATTTAAGTATATTTATTGGAGTGTTTAAGCTTTGTATTTCTGTCACAATCCGAATTCAGTTATACTTAAGGTATCTGCCTACCTGAGCTTTGACAAGGAGTTTCTTTCCTGTTGTATATTTACTCACTGCAATGTTACAACATGTCACATGCTGGATGTTTGTAAGGAAATGTTAAAGTTCCTCCTTTTTGTAACTAGTTCTCGGACCTTTATGTGCGCCAAATAAACTATCAACCACGGTCCTTGTGTAAGTGTGAGTGCATGTCTTTCAAGTTGTTTATAACGGTCTTTGAGAGACGTGTTCCTATGTATCTTGTTTGCAAATATCTGACAATGATCGCCTAATTACCACATTGTAATATAGAACCCGTTTTCTTTACGACATTTTTGTATCATACCAATCAGAACAACTCATATACATTTTAATTATATTGTATACATAGCATTATAAATACCATGAATATGTTGCCAGCAACCTAAAAAATACACACATATATATTTTCTGTTAAAAGATATTTGAGAAATTAATCGCGGACAGTTCTTACGAGATACCGATACCTACGACGTATTTACCTATGAGAGCCCGTCATACCGCTCACCCTACCTATGCAGAACAAATCTACCATGCTGGAGTGTGAACTGCAGTAAACTAGGCTTTGTGGATCATTGGTGAGCGTTACTATACCCAAACAGCCCCGAATCCTGCTAAGGTTTACTTACTCGGAAGATTAATGTACTGGGAAGTAGAACTAGGTGTACCTGGTTCTGTAATGCATTTCATGTTACCTTAACCACCTCGGATGCTGTATGCTACATCTAAAGACATTTCGTGCAGTGCAGTTGAATCAGGGTGTTGTTTCATAACAACTTCCTGGTTGAATTACATGCAAAGATGTTCTCATTGATATCAACATGTGCGTAAAAATGACAGGCAATTGCCATGTCATGTTTTTGATTTATTGCGTAACACGGAAAAATAATTATGAATTCATATCAGTATGACATATTAATAAACATGGAATCATTTTGTACCTAAACATTAACAATGTCTACGTTATTCCTCCTAGCTGTTAAAGTGAAATGTCCTTTGTTTATTTCAAGTCAGTGTCATTAGCTCATCGCTCATCGCTCCCATAGGAAGGATGAGATATTGTAGTTCACTTGCCAGTTAGGCCATATACAGCTATGTCCGTTGCCATAGCAACATTTGTTATGGTAACGGTTAATTTACCTGATAACCTACTCTCGGGGTCACAAATGGTTGGGTGCTGGACGTATATGACTGAGGTGTCCGTGTGTGTGTTTGAGTTGTTGGGCGTGTGTAAGTGTGTCAGCAAGCAGTCTAATGGAAC
>JAIPMN010012638.1:0-15576 GCA_020650975.1 Apostichopus californicus
TCTCCTAACCTTCTCTCCTCGTCCACATGTGACAGAGCATTGACCCCAAGATGACCAGTCAGACCATGTGGCCCAGGAAGTACTTAATAAACCGAATGAATTGGCCGATATGGATGTCTTTTCGTGGGTATTGGACCAATTAGTCCAACTTGGAGAGATGAGCTGACTTGACTCGTCGTCACCTATGAACAAAGAAAAGCCATAATCAGTTTACAGTTTACTGTATTACATGACTTAATTTGGGATGTATTGGAATAACAACGAGAGGACATATCCTTAACTTACCGAGACATGGTTTTTCTTCACATGCCGAAACTTCTTCCGAAGAACCGATGCAAGAATCCGCTGGTATAGGCAAACCTTCAATGACCATTTCACATCGCCTTCTCCGAACCTTCTCTCCTCTTCCACAAGTGACAGAGCATTGACCCCAAGATGACCAGTCAGACCATCTGACCGAGAGATTAACAGACGAACCAAATGAATGGATTGTCGTTGTAGGTTTTGCGTGACTCGTGGACCACTGAGTCCAACTTGGAGTGGCAAGCTTACGCGATTTGTCGGCATCTATGAACAATGAATGGGCATGAATTACTTAATTAACCGTTGGCTGTATTTGATGACTTCTAGTAGTTCAACAAGTAGTACTCGAATGAAAGAGAACAGATATTTATATTTTAGTTTGACATGTATTGGAGTAACAATGTTAACACATAACCTAACTTACCGAGACATGCTTTCACTTCACATGCCGCAACTTCTTCTGAAGAACCGATGCAAGAATCCGCTGGTATAGGAAAACCTTCAATGACCATTTCACATCGTCTTTTCCTAACCTTCTCTCCTCGTCCACATGTGACAGAGCATTGACCCCAAGATGACCAGTCAGACCATGTGGCCCAGGAAGAACCTGATGAAACGAACGAATCGATTGTCGTGGTAGATTTTTCGTTAATCTTGGACCACTCAGTCCAACTTGGAGTGGCAAGCTTACGCGATTTGTCGGCATCTATGAACAAAGAATGGGCATGGAGTACTCAATAAACCGTTGGCTGTATTTGATGACTTCTAGTAGTTTAACAAGCAGTACTCGAATGAAAGTGAGAACAGATATTTGTTTTTTAGTTTGACATGTTTTGGAATAACAATGATAACACATAAACCTAACTTACCGAGACATGCTTTCACTTCACATGCCGCAACTTCTTCTGAAGAACCGATGCAAGAATCCGCTGGTATAGGGAAACCTTCAATGACCATTTCACATCGTCTTCTCCTAACCTTCTCTCCTCTTCCACAAGTGACAGAGCATTGACCCCAAGATGACCAGTTAGACCATCTGGCCCAGGAAGTACCTGATGAACCGAACGAATCGATTGTCGTGGTAGGTTTTCCGTTGGTTTTGAAAAGCTCTGCCAATTTCTGTACATTTAAAGAGTTGGTGTTGCTGTCTTCTGGATTGTGAATTTGTAGATGATTAGTGTCAGTGGAAGTGAAGTCATCTGTGGCTCCAAACAATTGGTCAAATAGTGTCTGAGTCATTCCGTGCTTCGACAGATTATCTGCTTCAACAATCGCATTGGCTGTGGTCCAAGAGATGCTCGAATTATCCTGCAAAGCTGTTTCGTTGATCGATGTCGAATACGACTTCATCCATCCATCAAATCTCTGTGCCAATGAATTGTCCTTAGCTTCTAATGCGATCCCGTTTATGTTAAGTCGATTTACACGTGCGCTGTTGCCAGACACAGCTAAATCACCTGTTTGTTTCTCTTTCCAATGATTACGTGATAAATTTCCATTTTGTCGAATGCCTAAAGTTTCTAAGTCAACTCGTATTTTTCTCCATTCATAATTAAATTTCTTCACAACCTCTTCAAGACCCCTGTTTTCAGAAGGAGATGACGACACACTTCCATGCAACGTTGTTTCTTTGGTAATTGGTGGTAACTGATACCCGTTTATTGGCTGCAGGAAAGTTTGTGGTGAAGTGACAACGGGAAGTGACGAAGCGTTGCTCCCTGTTTCGATTCCGTTGATTCCGTTGGTTTGGAAGGAAGCTGTAGGTCGTGCAAGGTAAATGTGAATACAATACATAATATTGATGAAGAAAATGTGAGCTGTGCACCCGTGCACTACAATACTTTGAAATGTACTATGAATTAATAACAATGATTTCTTCTGTTTATGAATTAGCTTGAGACATTTAATAATAATTTCTCCATATTTTTACAGGTAACTTTATTTACAAACTAAATTTGGATATGTTATAGGCCTGAAAATATTATACATCGTACAATTCTTTACAGTCCTTGGTCTATCTTTACTCTTGCATAGAGGTCATTATATCAGCCCCTCAGATATGATGAAATAATACAATTCGAAAACATACGAACTTTATGGCCCTTACCTTTATCCTTTTTTTGATTTTGTATACTCGACATCCAGTCCTCATATTGTTCCACAAGCATTTCACCATTGCTTGTATCTTCCTCTTCTTCCGTGATGTCATAGGATTTAGGATATGTCGTTGATTTGATGATGACATTTCCTAGGTTCTCTGCAACGGCAACCGTGACCTCCTGTTCTCTCAGAACTTCATCCTCATCCACACCAATTGATGTCTTCTTTTCAGGGTATTCTTTAACAAGCGCCTGCACAACGTGGGTTAATTCGTCGATGGCTTTTGATATGTTCACAAGCATTGATTCAATTTGTTCTTCATTTTCCAAAACTTCTTTCGCAATACGTAAGTTATAAAAATCATGGTTTGTCAAAAAGTTTTCAAATCCAACGAGTAGATGAGAGGAAATGTTCAAGCTGTCTTTTATTGTGAATGGATGCAACGATTTTTGCAAGTTCTTCATTCTTTGTGCGTTGAATTCAATAATTCCTTCTAGATTGCCTGGGTGCGGGTGTGTGGCGGTCGGTACGGTCACGTTATGTATCCATGGTGATCCTGTAACTGCTGAAGAGGTTGTAGCGTTATTAATATAATGTAAAACCATCTCATGAAATTCCTCGTCCAATTGTATCTTTGAATTTGCCGATGAAGACTGATCGTTGAAGTTTATCTTTATTCCTTCTTTAGTTGCAACGTCTTCATCTGTTTTTTCACTCTCATTCCCAATCGCCTGCATTTTCCATTTTTCGTGTATAAACAAGTCATCTAAAATATTTGTTTCTGCATTTGCAGAAATACCTTTAGGAATGAGTTTCTCGATACTTTGAATAAAATTTTCATACTGACGTTGACCTGAACCACTTTCGCTACTGTTTGGCAATAATTGTGCGATGACTTGACTTTCTTTGCTAATTGTGCTCATATATTCCGAGGAGAAGTTATTCATTTTTAGGAGATCCAGGAATCGTTGCAGTGGAATCAATTTCTGCGAGCTTGAATTTCTTGACGCTTCAAGAGATTTGATTTCTTTGAAACCCTGATTATTAATGCCGTTGGTACCTGATGTGGAGATATTTTGTACTGGCGTGAGTTGGTCAAAACCAGTACCAGACTGAGGCATACCAAGGGTCGCTGTTTCTTTGACATTAGATGTGTAAGTTTTTTCCTTGAAGATCAAGGCATTTGAGGTTGTTACTACCGTGCTATTCTCAGTAATACTTCTGGTGATATTATCAGTTGATGAAGTTGGTTTCGTTTGCGTATCTTTCAATACGGAGAAAAATAACTTCAGAAGACTGACTGCATCATCCGGTGAAATTTTCTTTGATATTATTTGAGCAAAAGTGTCATACATCTCTTCGTCCTTTTCAAAGTTGAATGTAATGTTGCCAAGTTTCCAAATCAAATTCAAAAGATCAGCGTCCTTCTCGTCATAAAGCTGGCCTTCAATTTGGCTTTCGTTCATCGATTCAGTTTTGTTATTTACTCCTCTGAATGGCAACCCCGCTTCTTCTTCGTCAATGAAGACATTTTTACTGTAGGATTCCGTCGAAAACATCAGCATTGATGTAGTAGTCATATCCGTTGTGCTATTTTGTACAGCAGTACTAACTCCAGACGTTGTTAGTTGTGGTGTACCGTTATGTTCTTGAGCAATGACAATGCCAGTCAGCTCAGTCGTTGGTTGGTTAAATTCGTCATTCATCGCTTCCCTTAAAAAAATTAAGAAATCCGTAGGAGGTTTTTCATCTATTTGTGCTACATTTAGAACAAATACTTCATTGATCTTTGGCTCTTTCCCTTCTACATCTTCTCCACCGTTGTTCTTAGTTGCTTCTATGACATCAAATATTCCACCTTCATGTTCAGGATGCTTACAAGGTGTTCTCGGTTTTCTAGTTGATGATTGTGTTGTTAAATTAATCTTCCTATTTGCACTGCTAATGACGGTAGGAGTATTGGCCGTTGAAGTACCATGTATTACAGGTGTCCACAAAGTAACCTCTGTGGCTGAAGCTATCGTTCCTTCGTTCATGATCTCGCTATGTCGAGGGTGATGACGAGATGTCGTCATTTCGTTCGAAAAATATTTTTCTCCTTTAGAAGAAATTTCCACTTGCTTCATCGACGGGGTGACATTCGTTTCGTTCTTTTCAGTTCTGTATAATTCAGCTAAAGTCTCAGAATTCTCACCATTTCCGCCCGTTGTCCTTTCCCCTAAAGTACTCGAAATTTCAATTGTATTTTCTTCCAGACTAGTAAGTGGAACTTCATTCAAGTCATCCCTGATGATTTCAAGCCCTGCAACAGTCTCTTCTGCGTCTTCTGCTCTTACAGAAGTGAGAAAATCTGAAATGATAGACGCAGGGGTCGTTGGTTGCCTATCGTGGTTCTTCTGTTGTGTCATTAATTTTGGTTGAGAAGTTGCTACTGAAGAAGGTACGTTTTCCGGGTTTGATTTTTCAAGGAGCACACCATTCCCCTGCGTAAACAATTCCCGATCTCCGGGTAAATGCTGACCAGACGGTGATAAAAAGTAGGTGGTACCAGTTTCTGTAGAGGTCATTGGTTGTTTAGGTTCCGATTGGCTGTTGTAAGGGTTACTAGAAGTCGGTAAAGATGTAAAGGGTTCACCCGTGTGCTGAAAATACCTCGATACATTGTGTAACAGGTTTTTGAATTCTTTCATCAATTTCTTCTCACTTTCTTCTTCTCTTTCTTGATACCGACCAAGATTTGATAGCTCCCCAATGAGATCTTTCAACATTGACTGTTCATTAGTTTGGCTCTCATGCTTGGATGTAATAGTTGCCATCTCGTTTAATAATTTTTCAGGACGACTTTGTCCAATATAATATGGTCTATATTCGGTTTGGTTTATAACGTTTTCGGTCATCTGAATTCCTTCATTCGTGCGATCAGAAAGTTCTGAACTTTCTGTCGCAGTGGATTGATGATGATGAGTTGCCGATTTTGCTGTAAAGCTATGTAACCTCGGTTTCGTCGGTGACTGTGTGTTACCCTTTAGTGGGGGCAGCGTTGTTTGCAGAAAATGGAACTCTACTGGTGTAGTACTTTTTCTTTGCCCGTTTGCAACGGGTTCATAAATTTGTAATACTTGAAGGATTTCCTCCATTTCCTTTTCGAGTGACGATGTCATGTTGATGTGTTGCCGTCCAGGAAACCTATGTAAGACATTTGCTCTGTTCCTCACCTCTGCTAGCAAGTCTGACGCAAGTTTCTTGAACTCTTCACTCGATTCGAATTCTTCATATGAGGGATGCATAGTGTTTAAATCGTTAAAAATCATTTCCATTCCATTGATTATGTGGTTGGCATTTGTACCTTGGGCCCATGCCATTGTAGCATTTGGCGACAACGTAGTTGCATAACCAATATCAAATGGCAAAGATAATGGTTTCAGCTCCTTCGAAAATTCTTTTGTTCTTGGCTCCATTGGTTCCACTTGAGATGATTTTGACACCGACAACTGTTTTAAGGAATTATTTAATGCTGTAGTAGGAAACAAGCTACCGTTACCTGCCAGTAATCCGAAAAGGTATTCAGGTGTTGTTGGTTCAACAATCTTTGGCTCATATTTCTCCGTAGTAGCTTCTGTTGAGGAATGAAGCAGCGATGGGGTGATCTTTTGAGTTTCCGATCTTGATTCAATTGTTTCTTGTTCGCCGAGATATGTTGTGGGAACTGTTATATATTCCTCATTGCTTTCAGTGTGAGCCGACTTTGATAGAACGACTTTACCTTGTTTCGTTGTAGAAGTTACTACTTCATTACTTAGCAAGAGAAACTTCATAACCATATCATTGAGACTATCCATTGACGAATGATCGACTTTATTGATCTCGGCATAACCTTTCTCATAATTTTGAATGATGTCGATAATTGAACTATTTTTAAATTCCGTTTGCAACCAAGGTAGCATCTCTTCCACTTTAATTGGCTCTTCATTAAATCCCTTACCTCGAACCTCATCCCAGATATCCCGGTAGATTTCAAGCACTCGAAGAGTCTCTTTGGCTTCTTCTGCTGTTAAAGAGGTGAGAAACTCTGAAATGATAGACGCAGGGGTGGTTGGGTGCATATCGTGGCTCTTCTGTTGTGTCATTAATTTTGGTTGAGAAGTTGCTACTGAAGAAGGTACGTTTTCCATTTTTGATTTTTCAAGGACAACATCCCCCTGCGTAAACAATTCTTGATCTCCGGGCAAATGCTGACCAGATGATGATAAAAAGTAGGTGGTACCTGTAGAGGTCATTGATTGATTAGGTTCCGATTGGCTGTTGTAAGGGTTACTCGAAGTCGGTAAAGATGTAAAGGTTTCACCTGTGTGTTGAAAATATCTCGATATATTAGTTAACAGGTCTGAGAATTCTTGCTTTCTTGATTCGGTTTGGTACGCAACTTTTTCGGTCACCTCATCACCTTCGTCCGAGAGGTGAGGAAGTTTTAAATTTTCTTGAGTAGTGGGATAATGGCGATGCGTTGTCAACAAAGTTCCATTACTTTCCATTGGTTGTTTAAAGTCTTCTAGTGCTGTTGATTCTTCATTCTTTGTTTCAGCTTGTTGTGTTACAACATGATGTTTTATTGATGAATATTCTGGAGATGAAGTTAACGTTTGTATATCTAGTCTTGTCTCAGTCGTTGTTTGATCGCCGGGATATATGGCAGTCACATAATCCTCATGCTCTCCCTGAGAGACAGGAGATATTAGCAGGGCTTCTCTATCGTGTTCTGTTGTAAAACTTTCTTCTAGTTCATTTTCTAACATGAGTAATTTCATAAGAAAGTCATTGAATCTCTCTCTTGGCATATTCGCGACTTTGAGGTCAATACTTTTACCATAGTTTTGAATAATATCGACAATCGAACTGTTTTCTACCTTTTGAAATTTCGTTTCTAACCAAGGTAGTATAAATTCAAATTCACTTGAGGAAATTTTTCCCTCCGAACCGGCGATGTCGGTTAATGGTACTTTCGTGGAAGGTGTGCCGCTTTCTACAGACGACTCAAATACATGTAACAAAGAAGCCATTGATGCTGGTTTTCGTGTTGATTTTGTCGTTTTCGATTCCATTTTTGATAATGTTTCTGCAAGTAGATTCTCGATACTGATGACGTCACTCTGAATGGAAGACTGCGTCGCCTTGGTAGTCGTTTCTAAAACTGTACCTAAATCTGACATATTTCTTTCAAGTTCAGTGACATTGTCGCGCTTCTCTTTAGTAAAGTTTGACTGGGCTGATTCAAGTACTCGCCATACATCAGCTAAGTTCATTACGTTCCTGGATTCCGTTATATTTGTTAAGATTTCTCCACTGCTTCGTGGCCCATCGGGCGAGGCATCAACATCATATCCTATTAAAGAAGCTTGAGACGTATAATTTTGTGGAGCGGGTTTTTCCGTTATAGTAATAGCTGCAAATGTAGAGGATTCTGTTTTAGTCACGTGGTTCAATTCATTCAGTGACGGCAACATCTCCGTCGAAGGTATTTGCGTAGCTGATTTTAAATCTTTAACTTTCTCGAAAGAAATTTTCGACAGACTTGAAGTACCCTCTATAAATGACGAAGACGATGTGTAGGTAGGTGACGTCATAGATGTTGCGTTGGTACCGACTGGTTCAATGTGTGACTCCGAATGTAATATTGCATCATAGAGTTCATCAAAACTGATCATGTTGCTATTGTTATGAAGATACTTCACCTTGCTAACATTTACTAACAATTTGCCTAATTCTGCCAGACGTCCATCAAACTCTCTCATGTCGTAGCGAGTTGCATTTGGAAAAGCCGACTGAAGGTTTTCAAGTGCTCGCCATATGCTAAGTACTTTAAGTGAGTTCATAGGCGTTGTCATATTCGGAAAGAGTTGTCTGCTTCCATTTGTTTGGTTCATATTGGTTGGATGAATTTCATGTACCATTCGTGAGGAAACAGAATATCCTTTGCTAGTTGATGCTGAGGCGTTGTTTAGTTTGCCAGATGTCTCGGTTGTAGCGATTGGTGTAAAATTCTCGCTTACTTCGGAAGAAGATCTATTATAGCTTGGAACAGGCAAATCAGCGAATTCTTTTGTGCTTTGAGTTTCATTCAGTTGTTTCAGATAGTTTGAATCAGCATTTGTATCCTTATTTGATATCATAAGTGATAAGTTAGAGACAATGTCTAAATATGGATGTGCTCTTATCAACTTTTGCGTTGTGGTCGTAAGTGTTACGTTTTCCCACACATTTCTATCTGTTTCCAGCAAGTGGTATAATTCATCCAATTCAAGTAGCATGTTCATATTCATTCGATGAATATTCATATCCGACATAAATTGTGTTAAATCAAATGCAAATTGAACTAGATTTTTGATCTGTTTAAGGTCTGTTGTATCGATCATAGAGATTACATATTCTAATATGTTAAATAAGTCGGCCATCTTTTTATCCTCTTCTGACGTGTCCTTGAGACGATCTCTGGCTCCTGGAGGAGTTGAGGTAAAAGTCTCGTCAGTACTTGCTGTGACGTCATTTCGTGATATTACGTCATGATTGGATATAACGTCAGTATTGGGTGTGACATCATTACTGGATGCGACGTTATAAATCCATGTGATATCATTTATTGCCGTGACGTCGTTACTGGTTTCGACGCCATGACTTGCGGTGACATCATTACTTGAAGTGACGTTATTATTGGAAGTGACGTCATTACTAGATATGCCGTTATTGTTAGATGTTGGGTTATTACTTGATCTTTGCTGATTACTTTTAATCGTTGGATAAAATTTGTAGATAGTTTCGTTATCATTGGCATATTCTATAAGGTCCATCACGTCTGTAAAAGACGAAAGCAATTGTTTATTATCAGCGACTGAAGCAATAAATCGTATGATTGAAGACAATTCACTTCCTGTGTTCACCTGATTTTCTGTTCGGACGTTTGCTTTCGTTATACTTTCAATGACGTCAGCAACTCGTGCAAATAAATCCGCCAATACTGTCGAATTCCTCAACTCTTCCGCTTCCGAAGGCGTTTCCTCAAAATATTTTCCCATATCACGATAGATCGAATTGGTAGTCCATTTTTGGCCTCTATTGTCTTCAGAAGACCTCATATGTGATAAGTTTGAGAAAAAATGTAGCAAATTGTTAATGACGTTCGCTTTCACATCTCTGTCGTGTACCTCTAAATAGGCTTTTATACTTTGTAAGTTTTTTTCAAGCTTATTCCTTTCGACAATGCTTAAAGTCACTTGTTGTCTCTTCGTAGAATTTCCGCTAAATTTATTCGAAACTCCTGATTCCAAAGGATATGTTGCAGATGCATAACTTTCAATGGATTTGTCTTTCTGCGTCAATTGGTCGCTGAAAGTTTTCTTGAGATTCTGTAAATGCGACCGCAGTAAAATGTCTAAATTTGGTAAGAAAACCGCCTTGAATTTCCTCATCGTAGTTTCATCAAATTCAAACTTTGGTGTGTCTCCCTCATTGATAAGATTAAAAATGTCTTCATTATTATTGAATGTATCGATTGATCGATTTGTCAATTGTTGGTTTTTTGCCAACGTTTGATATCGTGAAAGATCCTTCATGAACTTATTTAAAGCTCCCCTTACGTTTGTTTCGATGTTACGTTGATGCACGCCGGAGCAGTTATATATACGACAATGGTACGAATCGTTGGATAGCGCAGTGATCATCCTGGCCAATCCAATTAATCTTCCGGTGTTGTTTTCTTCCTGGATTAACTGTCTCGTTGTGTTAGAATACAGGATATCCGAACTCTCTAATGAACTCCGTAGAATACTCGAGATATTTCCAATTACCCGATCCCAAATATCTCTCTTGTCTAATTTCTCACTTTCAACTCGGACGATGTCGCCTGAAACACCTGTATCGAAAATAATATTGAAAGAGCGCCCTCTCAAAGTTACATACATGAACGGTTCCGCCATTGTTCTGGAGAAACCCCAAAAGAATTCCAAATGTTTGATACATTTAAAGACAATTTGCGTAAAGAATCTGACCAGCAGAGATCTGCTTGTCTTGCGGAAATCAATAATACAACGAAACATCAAGTGATCGATCCTACAATACAGTGCAATGCAGTGAGTTAATAATAGCACCAACGACTATGAATCTGAAGGTATGGGAATAGGTACTACAAAATGATCAGGTTAAATCTTCGTGACTTCTCGGAAGAAAACACCCCAATGGACGCAATGGAATATGAGATACAGGCCTATATGGTAAGCGATTTAACGAATTAAGGCAGTATTAGTTGTACTTCATAACACATCGTCAACTCCCATATGTAAGGGGACTGAGGATGAGTGTGTATCAGGTCGGTTGTAAACTTTTAATCAGTGCTGGGATAATTTTTTTTCTAAAACAGGCTATCTATGTTGGTGGGCTTTTGCCATTATAGGATTCTTCCCAAGCAAACCTGTACTCAAATCCCCTTCTATAACCCCTTCCCCCGGACCGCTAAATTTATATTCTCTATGGATTTCTAACCGTCGTGATTTACACTTTGACTTTATATTACACTACTTTACTAAGAGCCATGTTTATTGTTCTGTTCCGTATCAGGCATTGTTATATCTATACAGATTCCTGCCCAGAATGAGTATGAATTTTGTAAACCCACTTGAAGCGCGTCTCGATGACTCTGCCTGCTGCGATAAAGCTTTGTTTTGCGTTCAGTTGTAAATCTGTGTTACTTTGACCGAGTCCGTGTATGATTAATTTACACATAATTGAATACTCTTGAATTTATTTTTTACTCCTATAACACCACTCAATATGGAACTTAAAATGTTGCTTTTAGAGTTATTTAAGTTCACTGACCTTCTAATTGGGAGTCTTTTTTGCATATTACTTCACAATTGGCAACGTACGTTCGACGAATATCGATTTATCCAAAATTGAATATTTTCTCGTAGACTTGAACCTTCATAACGTTATGGTTAAATGGGTATAGGCTATATAGCCATTTTATAGAGCTATCTGAATTAACCTCAATTTTGCTTCATCTGTTCTAACGGGTGACGTCATTCGTAACGTACCATTGTCATTAAAAGATCAACTGAGATACGCTGAATGATCAAATGCTCAAATCTATAAAATTAGGCCAGAAATTACGATAGACAGTCGGCTGTTCTATAATGCTTAAAATATGCTAATGTTTGTTCCGTCTTTGGTAAATGAGGTTGACAAATTTGAATGTTTACTATTATGTAACTATTCAAGTCTGGTCAAGTAGTGATTACGGTCTCACTATTACAAAACATATTATAACAAAGAAATGAAATGGTGAATATAGGCCTAGATAAATCTTACTATGTATAATTAGGTCTCCTTGGGTTCAATTGTCTTATAGACATGTTGCTGCCACCGTGAGTGCTTTTACTTAAAACATACACATTTTTCGGTTTGGAATTTCGTTCACGATTGTATAATGGTTCAACTAGTGTAAATAATATTAAGAATGCACAATTCTAAGTTTCAAAGCATTTACAATTATCTTCCAGAACACAGCTTCTGGGAGGGAAAATATTGTCTAAACAGCGGTAAACAAAAGTTGTATCTTGAGCGAACATTGAACTTAACCCCCCCCCCCATGCGATGGCGTTAACCCAGCAAGCACAACACGTTATCATAATTTTTTTTAAAAGAGCCTCTAAAATATGTTTTTATAACGTTAAATGTTGTGTTATAAAAACGTCGGCATAACGTTTTTATGAGATATTAATGTTATATTAATGTTTTAAAGAAAAAATGTTTTGAAATAATAACCTGAAAACGTTTTCGTGACATATTTATTACACCACAAATAACGTTATCAAAACAAAAGACGAAACGTTTTAATAACGTTTTAAAAACGTTTTTGTGTTTGCTGGAATATACGTAATATGCTCGACAACGGTTACGACGCACGATCGCAAAATTAGGCCTATACGCTAGTATACAAATAATGAATGGTTATGAATGCAATAGTGCAAATATTTCATGAGTTGAAAGATGGAATGTTCCATTCAACGAGGCGCAGCCGAGTTGAATGGAACAAATTACATCTTTCAACGAATGAAATATTTGCACTATTGCACGAATGGAAACCATTCATTATTTGTTTTATACAACACCTTCAAATTTGGATATAATTGGATGTAAAATGCACTCATGCAACAGATTGTTTTGAACAGACAGGTTTCTCTGCTCTCTTACCATTGAAAAAAGTGCTATCAAAAATATATAACCCATGGTTCTATTTCATAGAGTGCAATAGAGCGGATTTTGCATGCAATCGACGAGCAATTGACCAATCAAATGGCCGGAATATAATTAGGTGTTGTATAATATACGCTACCCTATGTACGCTCAAAGCCTATCTGAATTTGTTAACCGGGTCGGACTTATCATGAAATTCTTTCCAGTATAGGACAGCGTTGCCTATCGTACTAGCCTATAATAGGCCTACACGTACTTACCATAGACAAGAATGCATATCAATAGAAGGATGATATTTATTATGCGGTAAAACATCTTTTATCTCCCACGTGTTCAGAAACCAAGTGCTATAAACGTTCAATCAACGCAAGTCCGTCCAACAAGGCCAATGGACAACATATTTCTTTTCTCATTACAAACGTAGAAGCCTTTATCAAAGCTATACATCAGCGCATAGACTACCAAAGAATTAAAAACAAATATCATGTTTTAACGCATTCACGCCGTGCGTAACCATGGAGCCTAGACTCGGGTACAGTACGTACGTGCGACTGCATGCAGCGTGCCGGGAACACTATATGTCATATTGCATTTATCTAAAATGCGCGCGCGTCAGCGACAAGTTCGATTGCGCGTCTTACATCGCTAGCGAGTACGTCGCAAAAGAGTCAGGTGTAACCTACAGGCATATTGGTAAAACCACACGCTCTCATATTGTATTTTATGTATCTTTTGACATATTGCACTGTACGTTGTAAGTCAGAGACGATCTAATGTGCCTATTTGGGGTTGTTATGTTGTAGATTAAGTAATCATGAAATAGGCAGGCCCATTAATATTTTTTACATAATTCTTCTTCCGCAAAGACGGTTTATCACGCACGAAGGCTAACATACCTAATTGCTACTTATATGTTACTATCGAAGTGTACATAATCTGTAAGTCTCGCTACAAACGTGGAAAAAGTACCAACTGTATATACAGGGTCAACATGTAACGTGCTCTCAGCACTTCATCCCTTTTCATATCGAAGAGATAAGAGTTTCGTAGACAACGGAAGGCCACTATAATTGCTTAGGTTTGGATGATCATGATGTTGACATTTACTTTCTCTGTCTCAGAAATGCATGAACCGTGGCTACTATTCGAACATCTACACTGTTCGAGTCTTATAGATTGCTTACCGCGGTCACTATACTATTGTATGCGCTTGTTGCGTGCAATCATGGCAAGGAGACCTGTGTTGCTAAGGAGCAACGAATCCTGTCGTCTGCTTCTCGTGTCTATATATGTTGTGTGCAGTAATGATAAGCTACATTTTAGAAGCAGTTTGATTGTTTGAAAGAAAATTACATTGAAATTTGCGGTAAACATTGAAATGATATGTACCACTTAGCTAGATTCCATAGTCCGCGCTTCTTCACCAGGAATGTGGTCGCTATAAGATCATACCTTTAGGAATACACATTCAAGGAGTACTGTATGAGTAAGTGCTACAGGGCTCGCACGTCATTGCGACCCTCCAAAGTGTTGGTACCATTTTGTTTTCTCTTTTCTTGTTTGCGCGTCTCCCTTTTGCGTTTGCTATTCCAAATCTACAATTTGGACGCTTGTTGATAAGACGGTGAAGAAGTTGCAGTAGAAAAGTCATGCAAACTCTTGCAGATGGTCGCATCTACGGCATTGTGGCCGGTTTCAAATTCCTAAATGTCCATATGTATATCGAGTACTATGTAGGTTAGGAAATGAAAGCATCGATGCTACAGTAATATATAGAAGTTAACTTATTAATACGATGAAACTTGGTTAGGATTATTAAGTGAGCATTGGTTTAAGTAAATTCAGATTTATCTATATGCGATCAGAAAAGGCCTAGATATCGTTGAAAATTGAAGACACATTATGTTGTATTTGATATAACTTGGCATGGCAACGGACGGTAACGACGAGATATAAGAACAATTTAGGCTCAACAGTAGGTTGATTTATTTAGGATTCATGAGTGATTCTTGATTATATCAAAGTGTCAATACGTGAAAATTACTACGGTATCTGTTGCTAGTTTGTTGCATAAAGTTTACAACAACTACTGCAAACTTGATAAATCAGTTAACCTTTCAAGAAGCTATTAACTTTAATGTAGAAGAACGTATACCACATTTTCGTACAGCAGATGTATGTAGCCTATAGCCTGCTCTGCATATACGAACTGGGGCTGAAGCTAGTTTTGTAATTACTGATGAACCCTTGGAGTAGGATCAGGAGTCAACCTTTCATGAACCAAACCAACTGCAAAATAAATCAAGATCTTAGACTTGTACAGCACATAATGACTGTAGATGCTTATGTAATGATGTTAAATTGAGGATACTTGAAACAACGAAACAAACAAAAGAACTAAAGGCAGCCAATTAATGGCTACTTGAAGAACAATAATACACCGAAGACAACTATACAACACCATCACTAGAAAGACATATATACTTTTGTGTGATTAAAAGGTATAATGATCAGTACGTTGGTACTCATACGCTGAGTACAATGTCAAAGTTACACGAGTACCGAGTACAAGGCTTCGAGTGTGAGTGCAAAGCCACGGCTACAGAAAAATGTACTCGGATATTAAGAGCAAGTAATACTGACTCGAGAACTATCAGTTTGCCAGACAGTCCCGTCCAGAATGTTTATACTTCACATTTAATTCATTGAGAATAGTTTTGAAAAGACGAAAATTTCTTCCATTTTCTTCATCTTTCTCTCTATGAAATTTCTCCTTTTTCTTGAATCCTTGGTGGACTATGAATCCTGGATGAAATACAGAAAATTTGTATCCAGAGAGGAATAATTCACAAACCTGGAAAATTAAAAGGATCAGCTATAAGGTAAACAAAAACAGCTTGAACGCATGTCCAGATACACATTATTCATATA
>JAIPMN010012639.1:1092-15744 GCA_020650975.1 Apostichopus californicus
GGGGGATGGGGATGGGGAGGGTATCCCCCGAGATTTCCACTTCCTAAATGAAAGTAGGCCTACGATAATGAACGTCTGGACAGTATGCGCTATTTCAGTTACAGTAGTTTTAATGAAATATATATTAAGTAGTGTCATGTTGGTCCATTTTGGCATACCCCCCCCCCCACTATTATGTCTTAAAAGAAGGCCATGGTTCATACGCACATCATATAAGCATCATTATGTAACATTTGGACCATACAAGATGTTTCTCGATGTTCCTCAACTGCCCACCTAGAGATTTTACTCAGGCTACGGCCCTGCATGCTACTATACTAACTTCGATGGGTAGCGGGACATGTGAATTTGATTTGATTGGGGATAGGGATGAATCACGTAAAAAGCCTTACCTCAAAACTTCCCACAAGATGGATCCCCTGTGCATTTTCGTACCCGCCAAATTTTCAGTATTTGAATACATGTCTTACAACAAAAGGATACTTTTTAAAAATCACGTCTCTAACTGTTTCAACAACATAGCGCTTTTCAACAATACACTTAGCCTATATGTAATTTGCAACAAAGGATCGAACACTCTTTAATTGCAAACTGAATGGAGAAAAAGGGAACTGCTTAACCAAAAATTTGACTCTTCTCATTTATGGAAAGGGCATTTTGAGGCTTTCCACATTACTAGAGGAACATGCCACCACTGACCAGCATGCTCCTTCGAGTACCTTTCTCGGCTCTTTTGCTGCCCCGTGTTGAAACTTGAGGACGAATACGCCAGCTTCGTCAGACCACGTAGGAGAAATGAACATCCCGACTAAGGTTTTAAAATCGAATAGACATATATTACTTCAATTTGATCATGTAAAATCTTAACTAATCACACATACCGATCGAGGGTATCAATAACATTTTCAGCTGAATTGTAATGACATCAATCACTCCGCCGGATTGATGAGATGCATCAACAAAATGTCATCAAATTTGAAACATTTATATCTTAACACAATTGCTGTGAGGATGTGACTTCAGTCACCGGAATATCCGGCTTTTAACTGGACCTTATCGCAGGTTAAATGATGATGGTAGGATAGTTGGTGCACTGAATGCATGCATGTTCGGGTGTTAATACGGTTCTTACTTATACAGCCATTTTTAGCAAAAATAAGAAAGATACCGCCTTTTATAGAACTTTTTCTTAAACCATTATTTCCAGCATTCACACAATGACCCTCATACAAGAAAAAAAATGTGGCAGGCGCTGCAGACTACTTGGTAAACGGAGGTCATTTTACGACCAAGGCAGGTCGATTGCGTAATCTCAAGAAACTTTTCCATGCTAGCGTGCTATGGTTGGGGTCCATACAGCAGACCTGACATGAACTCCGTCTAACCATCCTTATCGACTTTCTTTGATACTTCCTCATGTCATTTTCGTCATCCTGGATTTGGTGTCCTTATCTTGAAGAAAAATATGGTGTACATGTAAGTGGAAAATAAGTTGTTTTCAGCGGAAAGTAATCAGCGGAAAGTACCGTGTGCGGAGAATAACTGAACCCTTCAGATACTGAGGTACAATCATGATAAGCTTATATAGGCTATATGTAGCGTTCGTCAGATGGGGACGTTGGCGGTCCCGAAGCAGATAACTACACGCCGGCCTGCCTCATAATTCTCTGGAAACTCAATAAAAGAGAATTTTTCATTTTAGTCGGTATTTATCTACGATTTTGACATGGATGTGGGTCAAATACCGTTATATTGACTTCTTTACCCTCCTCTCATTAGAAACTCGAAGATAATTTAGTGATAATTAGAGGGCGTTCATTTCCCTGTCAGTGAACTGATAAACATGTTCATATGTTAACATATTTAAATGTGTATTGAACTTTGATCTGTGCTGAATTAAATAAATTCTTTTTCGTAATATAGTTCACAATCTGTTACATTCTGCGACGTACAAGAAAACTTTGACCAGCATTATCTCTGTATACACTTCGCGTACAAAATCATATGCAAACGGAACGGTTGCTCTCACATGCCCTGAAAGGTAAACATAACATCGGAGTGCACCTATGCTTAAGGAAATAACAACAGAAGAGACCCATACATCAGTAATGAAGAAGTGTAAATGTTCACAGATTCCTACGTAAAAATCAAGTCTTCATCATTGTAAACCAACAGCTGAGGTAACGTAATAGAATGTTAGTGTATACGCTATTATTTATTTGAATGTTTATTTCTTTATTTTAAAGTTGACAATGGAAGACATGATTTGTCAGAACGCGGAAGTAACAGCGAACTTGCTATTCAAGTGTTATCAGGTTATGGGCCTACTGCAAGGCTTAGTCTGTATCAGTACTTACGCTACGGTAGCACTCAGCACATATTAACATTTACAACAGCTTTCGCACTGATCAAGATCTCTTGTATAAATAATACTGTTTGCAGTAACATTAATATTATTGTGTAGGCCTAGCAGAGAATGAGACTGATATGTTTGAACATACTACAAATATTACCTCTGTAAAAATGGTTCTTACTCAGGCAGGTGCTATCCTACAGTACATTCCTGGCCTATACCTGGTATTAACGCTGTAGAAGCGAAGGTACTGTAATTTCAACTGAGTATAAATCTATTGTCTGTTGATCTTGGCCTGTAAGTTAGCATATTTATTTAATACTTCTACTAGTTTAAACTGCAACTGGCAAAGAAGTAAACAAAGTCATGTTATTGCTTGAATTCTGGTTTAGTGTGCACATCCAAGCGTATGTTTGGTACAAATCTACGCCACATTAATAGATCTTTATTAACAATGTGTAACTCAGGCATGAATTGCCAAAAAGGTGTTCATCTGCTATTCATGTCAGTAAAAAGTGTTGTAATTTAAAGAACAAACATAACCTGACAAGAACAGAGTTTCATCTTGGAGACACTCAGAACATAGAATTATTTGTGTGTAAAAATGATACAAATTGGAATGTCCCTTTGAGTTGCTTAGATAGCAAATTGCCTCAAAGTCAAAACAGAGTGGGCTCATCTGAGCTCAGAATCTGAGATTCGGAAGGGTGAGCTTGTAGAAAAGATATTGATTTAGAGTATAATTTTACCCCTAGACTGCATGATAACCATACAGAAAAGAAACGCATATCACAATGCATATTGATAATATTAAAAAGTAGAGAACACTGTACATATGATATGTTCTAGCTAAAATCAAAGCAGTGTATGTACTGTACATGGTACACACTTTATATTGTGATACCAAATACTGTGTCTTTCAATTGTCAGGTAGCGGAGGTACCTTATCACTCTACAAGCACCTCATGGTAACTATACTATGCACAAGTCTGCATGAAGTGCTACATCATCCACATAATCTAATCTTCCCCCATCCTTTTCCGACCACCAATGACCCACTTTGTACCGTATAAAATAGATCAATTTTAAATCACGTAGGGTTATAAATTTTTCGGTTACCCTGTTTCCCTTTAATAAAGTCATTTCTCATCTTTTAAATAAAATACCTGTTCGAGTACATTCTTTAAAGGCTTTTTTTCCCCTTTTCTCTTAGAGGGCTGAAAGAGTTCCTGTGGCGCGATGGCAGGTATATCATCATTTCAGTGGTACCATGGTAACATCAGCAGGTTACAAACAGAACGGTTGCTGCAGGAGCATCGGTTGAATGGAAGCTACCTTGTCAGGGATAGTGAGAATATTAGAGGGGCATATGTTCTTTGTGTCTGGTAGGCATAACTGCAAACATGATAAAATATTGTATTTATAAATCAATTCAGAATTCAACCATCGATGATTACCTTCCAAAGGATGGCACCGAAACCCTATCCATTAAAATTGATTTGCTTCTGTGTCTGCATACATATGTGTATTTATTTGTCTGCCCATAAAAACCCATGTTTTTGCTAATTTGGGAAGTACACAGTGGCCGTATCTATTGACCCAAATTTCAACCAACTACCGTCAACTTTGTAGGATAAGCGTCTCCAGTACTACAAAGTGTAATACTGTACTAAATCATTGTTTTGGTTCTCTTGTTTATGAATAATCTCCAGTAGCTATCTCTGTAAACATTGACAGATTAAACTTCTTTCTGACTTTGAATTTGTAGAAATAATCCTTTTTCGTCACAGAGTAGAACGAGATGTCATTGATTTCTGGTTCTCTCAGAGATTGAAGTTTTCCAAGATATTTTTCAACGTATAAGGATAGTTTTGTAATGTTTGCTTTCTTGAATTCCTTCTCAGGTGCGATGGCCAGATATATCAATATCGAATTCTGCCGACCGCTGCTGGAAAGTTTCAGATGAAAGTATGTAACACATCAATCCATCAATCTATCCATCAATCAATCATAACAATTAAAGATTATAAAGAGTTAAGATTAACCATAAAAGTGGGAAAAACAATATCGACAGATAATAATATGAAATAGGTAATTAGATCACAAAGATTAGTACATATAGTGGAAAGAAAATTGATGAATGGAGGAGACTACGAAAAATGTTTAAGAGGAAAACTTGTGGAATAATTATGCTGTAGAATTTTTTGTGATGCTCAGAAAAGTGAAATTTGGTTATGAAATTAACAATACAGTCTGTCAAACAAGTCTCCAAAAGACTCCCCTAAAACTTGCAAGTTCTGAATAGTAGGTAGAAGACACTAAAGGTTAATATTCAAATGTGGTTTATATCCAGTGAAAGTGTTATCATACAAAGAATTTATAGAACAAAAAAGTCAATGCATTTTCATCATGCTGACAAAAATATTTCCCTACCTTACGTTCTCAGTATGCAAATAATATACGAGGGGACACATACAGCAACGTTTCAGAGCTCATTACTAGTGTCTCTACTCAAGGGCTGTACTGCCCTCTAAGAAATCCAGTACCGGTTGCTAAGGAAGACTATGTGGATACAGGTATGTGTCAGCTTCCTTTTAATTTACTTCCCTCCTGGCTTACCGGTCTTACTTTGCGGGTTAACATTTACTTAGCAAAGGGATTTCTTGCGATGGTTTTAATAGTTTAAGTTTCTCTTAGTTGGTGTTACAAAGATTTCAATCTGTCCCACCCACACCATTCTCTTCCACCTGAGTCTACTACCAACGCTCTCTTGGGCTAGTATCTGTTCCTTTGGCACAAGATCAGTTGAAGGGGAAGTTTCAACTAGCAAAATCGAAAAGCAAATTTCATCAACCTAGGAGAAATTTTCTTCTCGTGTTAATTCTGAGGCTGTACGATCAAATATGGAGTGTTCCTAGTCCATGGCTTAGTTGGGTCTCATTTTTTTGGTGAGAAATCACACAGATATTTTTCTATGTATTTATTCACACTCACGTATGACTATACCAGATTCACAATGCTGTCTGATAAACTGATAGTTTTATTTTGTGTGTGTTATTTTTATCTTTAGTTTATGTCGTTCTTCTCTGTCACAGATGACGATGATGAAGATGACAGAACAGCCTCTCTCGAGAGCAATTCCTACTCCACTCAGGAGCAATCGAGTCGGCTGCTGTTAGCTCGATTGAACCAAATGGACATTAGTTCGTTGGATCGAGAATTTGTCGACTTTCTGAACAACTATGTGACAGCATTGATGGAGAGTGATTTCAATGCTTCCAGTATGAAAGATATGCCACAGCTGAAGACAATGATGGAACACCTTGGCAGGCCTCTCAAAAAGTAAGTGTCATATATCTGTGGTAGTTTGGTATCGATAACTTTGGTTTTGACAGTTTTCTTTCACAAGGGAATTTAATTCTAGCGGATTTTTTTGTGTGCCACTACTATAAAATCTCACTCACGAAACGTGTAACTAACTCGTGTTCAAGCCTTCACAGATAATGTCAAGAAAAAACCCTGCCCAGAATCTCACATGCACATTATGCTAGATATTGGTACACATTCTATTGTTGTTAGATCTATGCATTGTTGAGTCTTGTTTTGATAAGGTAGCAAACTGTCTTACATTCTCCAGTTTTGTGGCTAATGAAGGCCATGAACTGTGTTGCAAATCACCCATATGCAACAGGTTGCTCTCAGCTTGACTAGTCTTGTATAAAAGATTGAATAGTGCCTTAAAACATGCCCTATAGTGAGGCACTTTTGTTCTGCTGTCCTTCTTTGGTGTGGCTCTCCGTGAAATACACACGGACACAAAGACACACACTTTGCACTGATATGTATGTACCAGCTGTGTTATGATCTGTATATATCTTGTATATGTGATCTTTGTGTGATCTGTTTATGTGATCTTTGTGTGATCTGTATGTGTGATCCATATATGTGATCTTTGTGTGATCTGTATATGTGATCTTTGTGTGATCTGTATATGTGATCTTCGTGTGATCTGTATATCTGATCTTGTGTGATCCGTATGTTGTGATCTGTATATGTGATCCTTGTGTGATCTGTTTATGATCTGATCTTTGTGTGAACTGCATATGTGTTCTTTGTGTGATCTATTTATGTGATCTTTGTGTGATCTATTTATGTGATCTTTGTGTGATCCGTATGTTGTGATCTGTATATGTGACATTTGGGTGATCCGTGTTTGATCTTTGTGTGATCCGTATGTGATCTTTGTGTGATCCATATATAATCTATTTATGTGATCGTTGTGTGATCTATTTATGTGATCTTTGTGTGATCTATTTATGTGATCCGTATATATGATCTTTGTGTGATCCGTATATGTGATCTTTGTGTGATGGATTAATGGGGATCTCCCAGCCACGCCCTCCAGCAATAGAGGGCGCTGTCATATCAGTCCTGATTCATTTCTGCGAATTTGACAAGCTGCATGCAGTCTCTGAATTCACTGAGAATTCCTTTGAGGAACCTCTGACGGACACTTGCGGGCAAAGTACCCGCACTTTCCCGAATTCACACATTGTGTGACATTTTCGAGCTAAGATTTGGTTTTTGACCACTCATAACTAGCATATTCTAGCAAAAATAAGTTGCCCACCATTCATCAATCACCTCTGCTAAACAGAGCGTTGAGTATCATTAAATTTGTATCCAAGTCTGCGAAATGTGGAATATTCTGGATTTACATTCACAAGATCTTTTGAAACATATTTTCACAACAAGCAGTTAGATTGAGATATGTGACAGCGCTATACATAATCTTTGGAGATTTGTAAACAAGATAGATCAGATGCATTAAGAATCTGCAGCACTGTTAGGACTCATGTGACACGCTGAAGATCCCCAGAATTTGTTTTCATTTTCGTAATGTTTCAGAGAAGCCGAGTATTTTCTGGTCAAAATGAAAGTTCTTCACAGTCTTTTTGACCTCAAGAAGAACCCAACACAGAAGTATAAATTTCCAAGGGTAAGTTTTTTTTTTAAATTATTTTCTTTTCAAACCGTAGTTTGAGCAAAAATTTGACAGATGTCAGTAAATGAGACGGCTGGTTGGACTATTATATTCTGACCTCGGTTTTGAAATCGGTTGACATACATGTGTAACAGCTGAGTTTGTCTTCCTGTTTGGTGACCTAATAAACCAGGATATGAGATTGTCAGAGCTCAGGTCTGATGATCGTATTGCCCATCTGTGAGTGCAATCACTCTTCAGTAGCTGCATACATGTGTTTAGAGTGTCATCGTATATCCTACTGTTTAATACAGGACAGACAACAGAATCATTTTTAAGAAAGATACAAAGAGGAGAGTTCAAATAACAGATCTGAGCTCTGTTTACTCTTTGTTAATACTTTGTCAAGGACTAATGGTGTTGAAAGTCATCCAAGTGTGCTCTCTTGTTTATAAGAAGTTGAGAGACCATGGTTCGGGTGAGTTATTAATTAACTCATAAAACAGTTGGTTAATTAACGTTAACCTTTAAGCCTGCACTGGAGGAGTCGACATGATTGTCTTAGCCTTAAAAGGAGCAGTCCAGAGCATATTTTACAGCTGGATGTCTAGAAAACAGATAAAGTGATTGAAACATTACTAGCACTGAGATTGTTTATTTTCCTCAAAACAAAATGAATAATCAAATTCTGCCTTAAAGTTGTCCTGTAAGTGTTGTTGTAATGCAGTGCATTGACCTATGCACATCCCATTTTTTGCTTCCATTCAGGCAGAAGAAGATATCAAATTAACCGATCTACTGAAGACAATGGCAAATTGTCAAAACGAAGTTAGATCGGTGGAGAAAACAGTAAGTTTAGTTGTAACAATGAGGTAGATAGAGGTTTGAACTTCGATCAGTCTATGTGTGTGTGAAATGTGTGAAGTGCCTCAATGGTTATCATCAATGATGGATTAAATTTATCCAAACCTAACGTTGAGGGTCACTTTCATTCATGAATATTTAATGCCTACACAAGTTGAGGTGGTTCAAGGGTCATTGCCCTGTACTATCGTTGTATGTTGAATTTTGTTGGAAAAGTTTTGATAGATGTCAGGGCTTTGAGAGGATTTCATTAGAAGAGATTTATGATGTCACTCCAAAATAGAATAACCTTGAATTGTCTGAGGGGTCATAGCATTATACTTAAGTAAAATTCTAATGTGTTCTCACTACAAAAACAATTACACTGTTTATCCATTGGGAGGTATTTCCTGGCTTCGGCTAATAACCTTTCTAATGCTTTCAGTTATTGAGAAAAGCCTGTACATTTGAAACAGTTGGTTTAAGTGATCAAGTTAGTGTTGGCGACACATGCAACTCCATGAATACTAACAATGAAGATGACATTGTTAAAGCAGAATGTCACTTAAACAAGTGTTCATTTCCTTTGGAATGTGTAACGTAAAGACGAATGTAATACCAGATAATGGCTTTCTTAATTGTTACGTATTGTTTAGCAGGTTTGTGTGGTGTTAATTGTCATCTTCATATCATCACCATTTGGCAACCTTGTGCATTTGCTGGATGTGAGCTTGTTGACCAACGTAAATTGTTGACGCAGGAGGTTCTCAAGATAGGCTTATCAAATTGCCCAAAAGTATTGCTTTGTAAAGACATCAACTATTACTACCTTTGCTCCATATTTAACAATTTGCTTAATTAATGCTGGCGTAAATATCGTGGTTATACAGACAAAAGTTCCAATGGTCAAAAAATCGAATCCAATCGATAATTTAAGAGTTCATTTAATGACCGAATGGAGGAGGAGGGTACCTACGTGTTTTCAATAGTTTAATCAACTTGCAATCCTATTTTGAGTAAACACTGTGAAGGTCAAATTGGTAAAAAGAGGTGTGGGATTTGGCTGCATAGCGATAAAAATGTTACCATTTGAGTAGGTTAGGTAGATGGTAAAGCTCCCATGTAGCTCAGAGACAGGGAACTTTTGTGGCTTGTAAATACCCAAACCAAATAGTTTTGGTAAAATTACCGAAAGAAACTGAAAAGGCTGTGTTAAGAACTGTTGCAATATGACAGGATGGTAATGCAAATATTATCCATGTCTTGAAGCAGCCCAATTCAGCCAATGTACAAATCTCCTTCGATTTCCATTCCTTCCAGGCATACTCCTGCTTCCAGACTCTATCCATATCCGATCCGACCTCACCCCTGGAACCTTTGACCACATCTGGATTGCTTGAGGATCGTAAGGGCGATTCATTCAACTCTACATTATACCAGCCAACAGAGTTACTGACAGACACCGTTGACAGTCCTAAGTCGTCTACTCCACCTTCCCTTCCTGTTTATCCAGCGCAACATTTCGAGGTGAGTTGACTGTCATTTTCTTTAAGTGGAGCATCTGGACATTTACAAAGGTTAGGCTCAAAAACCAACCTGTATCCTAACTATCGTCATGTAGCATTGGCCCTTGTTGCATTTCTAAATGACGTGAAGAAGCATGACCTCAAAAATGGCCAGTTGTTGATCGGCCAGAGGCAATACCCATAAACTAGGTCAAAGATTGAACGTTGCTTGGACAACAGAGTAATCACAACTTTGTGAACAACACAAATTTGTAGTGCAGTTATTGTTCTTGTGCTGGATTTAATCTGCATCTGCTTGAAGTTAATTTAATAATCCCAAGGGTTAGTTAGGCAGCCGTACCTTGGTTCAATGGGCAACCATCTCGAAGTGGAGATAATGTTGATGAACACTAGCCTACATCAAACCTCATCTAAAGGATGTGAAATCAGGGAAAGTTCATGCAGGCGTAGGTGAGCCAGTTTGTCCTCCACAAATGGGGGTTTGTGGTCTGTGAAAAGTATCTCACAAGCCTCTGACCATTTTCTCATCTACAGAGGAAATTTGAGGTACCCTCTCTTCAGCGTCACCGCTTCTCCGTTATTTTGACAAACAAATTGCATTGAAACAAATGAAATAAAAAATCCATGAATGGTTTCGCTCAACTTGGATGCACTGTAACGGTTTTGAAATAGCAGGACCCTTTACTCCTGATGGGTTTTGAACTTAAGGAATGTCAAACAGACACTCCAATTGCTAAACTACTTGGCTCATCTTGACTGAGCCTTCTCTGGACAATCTCTGTTTTTTTGTTCTTTCTCATAAGGTGAGGCAAGAAGGTCACCGCTTCTCAGTTATTTTGACAAGTTGCTCTGAAAGAAATAGCAACTCCATGAATGGTTTCGCTTAACTTGAATGCATGGTAACGATTTTGAAATAGCAGGACCCTTTACTCCTGATGGGTTTTGAACCTAAGGAATGTCAGACAGACAATCCAATTGCTAGTCTACTTGGCTCATCTTGATTGGCCTGAATTATTGAACCTTCTCTGGACACTCTGATCTTTTTCTTTCTCGTAAGGTGAGGCAAGAAGGTCGCAACATGGTGGAGGCCCTAAAGAGCAACAAGATGAAACTGACAGTCAACGTAACTCAGGGATTCCTCACGATAGTCAAACCCTCCAAGGATTTGAAAGATGAAATCGTAACCTACAAGCAGGACACTAGTAAGCTTGCAAGGGATCTTGTCATAATTTGCAGGTTTTGGAAATAATATCAAGCCTTAGTATCTAGTTGTTATTATTTATGTATCAATCATTGATCCGATCTTTTGTAAAGTCAGTGAATAGAGACTGAACAGTTGCTTTGTTCTATAGTGTCCCGGCCATCCTAACAAAGTGTTAAGTTGGACAATACCAGTACTGTTATGCTGGTCCTAGGACATGAATGCTAACACTAGGCTTGAAATGACTGCTGTGAAAATGTTCTCACTGTGTAGGACTACCCAACACAACTTAAATTACTATGCAAATCATACAATGAATATTCATATTCAAAATCATGGCATACTTAGTTACTATTGTACAAGTTACCACTGTTCAAAATGCATCCTTACAAATATTAGCATTGTATTTGTAGACTAATGCATCCAGGATTTTGAAAATGTCATCTGATGTGAATGGTCTCTTGTGATTGGCTGACTGTTCTCTGACTTGCTCGTTTCAGTTGCACAACTCGTTAAATCACGAGATAATAAAACAAGACTGATGATAGCTTTCAACAACGGGAAGAAGAAAGAATATTCATTCGAACATGCAAAGGTGAGCCCTGGAAACGAGTGAGTCGATCATGGATTTGGCTGCATTCGATGCATTATTCCAGATGTTGTCATTATAAAAATTCAAAGCATATGCTGTGATATGTCTGACCTAACATTGTTAGGTCGTTATACAAGTAAGACATAAAAATATGTACGATTATTTACTAGGGGTTAAGCTTTGCATGCAGTGTAGGTCACACATTAAGCTTTGACTTATGGCAACAAGGTGAAAGTTTAGTTTGTAGCCGGTACCAACATCTGAAGCTCTATTTCTCAATTTTTTTTTTGTACGGAAAGACACAACTGTACCTCGCAATATTGCATATTTGAATAATCCTTTAGAATAAACTCCACATAGGACTCAACACTGCGTTGTGAGCTTAAAACAAGTGCATTAACCCATGAATTGTTTTGGTAACAAGTTAAGGAGAAGAATACATCTAAGTCTCTTCTATTGAAAAAAAGAAGAAAAGAAAGATTCATTTACAACAAAGTTTGTTCGTGAATAATATATTTGTATCCCAGATTCTGTCATTTTGAATAATACCAATGAACTAAATCATTCTTAGGATTAAATGAACTTGAAAAAACAATTATAAGTAAACAGCAACAACTCAACAGCGAAAGGTTGCGTTCTAGTCGTTTTCTAGGCTCAAAACGCAGTTTAAAATGCTTGTGAACATTTCTGTCTTCCCCTTGGAAACATGATTTTATACAAATAAAGGTAACGATTAGAGGTCTGCTTCATAGGTCACATTGTACAATATTTTTCTATTGCACTAAAAATTTGTATAAGTATTATTTGTCGTTTACCCTCTCATTTTAATGTCGACAACTTGATTTCTCACTTAATCGGTTCATTTGTTGTTTTTCTCCTCCTTATTTTGCTGTATCATCCAGCAAAGGGAATATTTCTGTCAGTTGGTGCAGTCGATGAAACTTTGTCACACAAACAGCAAAGAAGTCGACCAAATTTCCGTCTTCATTGGTAGTTGGAATATGGGTGAGGAATAAATTCAATTCAAACTGTCATAAATTAAAGTCTTGTTTGCTTGCAAATAGTGAAAATTTATTCTGAAGGTATTTGTTTTGCCTGTTATTAACAAAAAATAATTACTTGTTAGTAGTATTATACTTAGTATTATATAAGCAATATCATAAGCAGTGTCTCGTTTCATAGCTACTAAAGAAACCTTTACAAAAATGGGTAAGCTTGACCAAGACTACATTGTCATACTTAAAGGTAGTCTGTATAGGCCCCAAATTATAGCACGCTATAATTGCTAGAAGTTTTCAAAATGTACTTTCCTGGAGGTGTTTACCCTCTAAATTGTTGTCATACATTCTAAATGAACACACAAGATGACTGAATGTCCCAGTGAGGTAAATTTCCACCAAGGTGGGAATGAAAACAGTATAAGAATTTTGACCAAAGGTGACCATATTTTGAAAATCTAGCATATTTGTGGTCAATACAGCTTACCTTTAAAAAATATAGAAAATTTTTTGTATGTGGATATCATGCACTTTCCTTGACCATATTTTATGTGATTTTAATATTGACATCCACCTCTTACATATATCCATAGCAAATGTTCTTTTTCTGTGAAGGATATGTTGAGAGGATATGCATACCTTTGTTCATGGACATGCATTTTCCTGAGGATATATCCTTACAATCAAGTTAAGCCTCACTGTTATAGTAAGGTGCCTAACTGTTATAGTAAGGTGCCTAACTGTTATAGTAAGGTGCTTGTTTGTGAAGGAAATATGCAAATAAAAAGCCTCCATTTCCTCATGGAAAATTTTCCATTTTGCCTTTGAAAATACCCTTTCAGTTCAATTTATGCCTAACTATAATAATACGGTGTATCGATAAGATGTCTTCTCTCAGAATTTGTTGTACTTTGTAAAAAAGTATCGCATTAACGTACGACATCATTCAAGCCATTTCAAGAGATTCATGTCGGTCTTGTTTAATTTTTATTTTCATACTTTTCTTGCAACAGGAGATGCTGCCCCTCCCTCAAACTTTCTGTCGTGGCTGAGGTGTCAAGGAGAGGGCAAACAAAGAGACAAAAACATTCCATTTTTGGGGTTCGATGTTTACGTGATCGGTACTCAGGAGAGTTCACTCAGCGAAAGGGACTGGCTGACCAGAGTCAAGAACGCAATTAAGCAGATCACGCCAGGTTCGACCAAGGAGTATCACGTCGTGAGTTGGACCCCTCTTCGAATCTCATCAAAATAGATGGGTTTTATATAAGAAATCCTTTTCTGTTTGAAGTTTATTCCATTGCTCTTTGTTTCAGTACAGTTGTTATTCTGTTACAATGTCATGTGATAGTCATATAAAAAACTTACCCACAAATTATTTATTAAACTCATCCTTTCAAAATATCTTGCTGCTTGCAGCAACTAATGACATGAAAATAAATCTTTCTCAAAAGCATGCATGAAATTCCAACTTCAAATAGGGGTGAGAATTTCCTAGTCAACCTTTTTTTTCTCCTAACAAAGGCACAGTCAGTAAAGGGAAAATGTGACATCATTTCATATAAACTATTTTTCATCTGATTTGTACAGACACTGTCAAGTAATCATTAGAAAACTGTCACAATAGTTTTAGTGGCTGCCATATCTAGGAGTCCTTCAGCCATGGAATACAATGCTGCAAGTTTGTCCTCACCACGGAAGGCTTGCCCAACCTCTACATTAGGTATCGGGTGACAAAATCCTCAGGATATAACTGATGGATGTGCGTGCTGCCCTTGCAAGTGTTTGCACATTACTACAAGGTGCTACTGTGTTTAGTGGGTTCTACTAGATATTAACGAATAATTATGACTTTCCTGGGCTCGTGATCAAGAAATGATTTGACTTCTCCTTCAGGTAACCCTGAGTTCTTTATGGGGAATCAGGTTAACCGTTTTAGTCAAACCAGACCATCAGCACAGGATCAGTAATGTGCGGACATCATCTGTCAAGACCGGCATCGCTAATGCTCTGGGTAAGTTAATGTGGCCAAAAGCTTGTAACGCTCTCGTTGTAAAGATGTATTACAAAATGACTTTCGCCGAGTCTTCGTCAAGAAGAACGCTAACTACTGAAAAGGACATTAACAAACGAATAACAAGAAGAACACAAGAAA
>JAIPMN010012642.1:0-13003 GCA_020650975.1 Apostichopus californicus
CCCCCCCCCCCCCCCCAATATTTGAAACAAATCGCCGCCCCTGAAAATAACAATAAGGTTTGCATAGTTAGTACACAACAAAATAATATAAACGTAGAAAGAACTTAAATATGATCAGAAGGCCATATCTGTGAGAGGTGAAAAACTGTCCTTGTGTGTATCTGATACATTCACAACTTGTCAAAAACTCCACCTTAAACGACTGTGCCGATTTGGTTGGTATGTGCAATATGATACGAGCTTGTGTCTCGCAGACCCACAGGATGAAAGGTCAAGTATCAGGGGTCGAATGTCAAATTAAGGGGAAGGTACCGTACCTTTTACTCTAGTATGACTTGTCAGAGATAAAAGTTTAAAGCGGAAGCGCAAAGTGTGACTTTTTGCTCTGATATAAGAACAAACGTTGAATTAAGATTCAAAGGGCCTTTCCAAGTAAAGAACTATCAAAATGCATAGTAACAATGGAGAATGATGTCAAAAATTCAAGGAATAAAAGGACAATCGCTACTTCAGTGTTCAGTTCGGAGTTCATGAGTGGAGGTTTTGAAGATTAAATATGTTATTATGTAGCCTATCATCAATTGTTCATTGAAGGGTGTTTGCCTTCCTGAAACCTATCTTGAAAAACGTCCCAATTCAATACTAAAAAGATCGTCCGTCCGTCAATATCTTATATATGTCATCTTTGTTTTTTGTGTTTGTTTTTACTTATTGCACAGGCGTCGATGATCACATTCGGATGTCTTGTGTTGACCGTCCAATGTTTTGTAAGTTACACGTTGATGTGGAAAGTAAGCAAACTGCATGTAGCCTATCCAGGTAGCAAATTATCTAATGAGCAACTCTTCATTGTACCGGCCATTCCTCCGGGCAGAGAAAATAACTGCTGCTTGGTCAAAGACGGCGAGAGCGCTACAAAAGGACCACCTCAAAGACAGCGAATACCAAAGAGGAGATGGGAACGTCATTTACAACAGGTTAGTGTGGTAAACTAACAAACTTCTTTAAGTATTTTTGCCAGCTGATCATCAATCACGTGATGTCGTATTTCTGCTTACTTATTTGAGAACCGTGTAAAAGTACACTGTAAACAATTACCTGTAAATTTTACAGTAAATTACTGGCAGCAGAGTTGCCAGTAATTTACTGTAAATTTTACGGTAAAACACCTCTTGCTGTTAAATATATCTACAGTACTATACTGTAAAATGTTACAGTAATAAAATCAATTACTGTAGATCAATTATTGTAGAAAACAGTACATTACTGTAAAATGATACAGTAATAAAATCAATTACTGTAAATCGATTATTGTAGGAAACAGTATTTTACTGTAAATGATAAATATTAAATTGTTTGCTACTGTAAACTTTAGGGGGAAAACAGTAGTTCTCTGCTATTAACTATCACTTTACAACCGATAGTGTTTTCCATGAAGAAAGTACCAATTCAATCAAACCCTAACAGGAAAAATTCCCATCTGCAGCTGAGAGCTATTAATACACAATTTCTTGCCCTTCAAACAAGGTTGCTTACAACATGTGTGTTATTAAGAAAACAAAAACTTACTCAAAAAAAGATAAGAATAAAAAAACTTCTAAAAGTTGATTTCACATATTCCCTTTATTGTAATGTTTGTCTTCACACAAAACAGCTTCTAACACAGTATAAGGTATTGAAATAAAGAATGGTATTTATAAAAACTTATAAAAAAAAACTTGATGTGTCTAAAAGCATCAAGAACGAATTAACTGCACTTTAATGTAGAAAAGATTTATCTATCTGAAGGACAGGGCAACAAAGCCTAAGTAATCCTTTCATGACTGATAAGAGAACTGATGAGCTAATGATTGGGACATTCTTGGCAAACTTGCTTATGTAGGCCTAGTATTAGGCCTAGCATTAATAGTTGTAAGCCCAAAAGAAAGAGCTGAGTATATTTTGAATTTTGAAATTAGTTGAGCCAGAGGTTGTATGTTCTGGCGAAAGTTACATGTACATGGGATAGGGCTAGGCAGATAGCTCCACGATCCTTAATTTCATGCACTCTGTATAAACGTGACAAAATATATAGTTTTGGACTATATATAGTGGTCTAAAAAGGTGTAGGCCCCTACCTGTAATTGCGTGATAATTGCATAATAATTATACGTTCATCAGCGAAGGTTTTTTTATGATATTTTAATTTTTCAAGAGAAAAATGTTTTCAACATTTCACAAAATATTATCAAAATTGTAGGTATTAAATGTTTGAAGTTTGATATTGTAGGCCTACAAAATTAGGACCTGGGCCGCAGGAAAGTAAGCCTAATACAACAGTTAGGCCTAACTTAACCGACGTTAACAAATTAGGGATGTAGGCCTAGGCTAAATTGTATGGAGGCTTAACTTTCAAGTTTCAGACAGTTGGGCCTATGCCTACACTAGGCTACAGTACAAGAAGTAGGGGCCTACAACGTTTGAGGCCTGGGCTAAAGGGCTAATAATTTATCAGAAAAGCTAGTAGGCCTATCATAGAATTGATTCGAGTAACATAACGTAGGCATAGGGCCAACGCGTAGGCCTACTTGTGACTAACTTCCAAGTTCTACCACGGTGTACGCGTAAGTCTAGCGTTGTCTGTATTAGGCCTAGCCTACGTTACGTTAGGTCCTTTGTCCGAGCAACCGCCGTTATGAACCATATATTTTGAGAATTACAGATAATGCCAGTCAATTTATTGTTCATATTAACGATCCTTACAACTGTTAACATTCACTGATCACCAACAATGTACGTAGGTAGGTCTGAGGCGCGTTAACAAACTGCAACAAGCAAATTATTCAGCTGAACTTCTTCCCTGACTGCATGACCATCAGCACCGTACCAGTTGCCACGTAATTTATGCAATGCATTGTGGGAGTCAAGTCGAGTCCAAAATACAGTAATGATGTAGGCCTACTGTAGGTTTATGAATCTATTCCTGACATTTCAGAAACGACTTAACATTGCAGTAAATTACTGTAAACTCAACTTACAGTACGCTGCTGTAGAAAAGCACGGTAAAATACCGTCAAATTTACGGTCGTTTCTTACAGTGTAAGAGGACCTGACGTTTCGATCCTAGCAGGATCTTCTTCGGAGGCTGAATGACAAGTAACAGTAACAGAAGGTACAAATACAAGCACAGAATACTTACAGGTTAATGAGCATGGTGAACACAAAGAGATAGATGTAAGATGATTAGTAGACAAGCGATGGAGAGAAGAAACAAACCAACAGGGTGGAAGAGGAGAGATATGAGATACACAGTAGAGGGACAAAGAGGTGATTAAGGAAAGAGGGTAGGAATAAACTTTTATATAAAAAACAAATACAAGTAATTACGATAGATCCAATTTTTAACTAATATTCTGTCCACTCCATGCCACCATTTTATGTTTCATGGTTACATTTCAGGTCCTGGATCGCTTTCCTGTTAACTTTTCATCTGAATTTCGAAACCCTTGCTGGTATGAGGGGACAGAGCTTCAGTGTGTGCCATATTTCTACCAGCTTGGCTCCTATAAGTGTGGAACTACAGATCTCTGGGACAAATTAACTCAACACCCGGATGTACTACCTGTTGCTAAGGAACCACACTGGTGGGCGTGGCGAAGATTTGGCTACATAGATACTCCTATTCATAAAGACCTTGGTGAATTATTAAACAAGAAGCAAAAGTTCACATAATAATGCACAACAGCTCTTGGTCAGGCTTTTACTTTAATTACCAATTAAAGCATGACAGTTACAGTCATTGTTTCAAGCGGCGCGTTGTAATTGGGTTGTAACTTTGAAACGTGACCGTATAGTATAGCGGGAACAGTACTCACAATACCTAGACGTACACGCAACAAGTTTGAAGTCCATCATAGTTCATAACAAACTGTTTTGTGCATTTTGTATCTGTGGCTTTGTGATGTCATCATAAAGCTGCCTACTTAAAAACTGACATTTCCCAAATGCAGTCAGCACAACAAATGTTTCGTTGATATATGGTACGGGAAATATCACAAATATACACTAGTATACATCATTGACAATGTATGTATGATATTCTGCTCTGTGGTATGATGGTACCTTTCTATGGAACGCCAAAAAGACAATAATTTTATATGATTATATAGTCTTTTTAGAAGATAATATACTAAATTACACTATGATTATAAGAAACTAAACGATGATAATAAGAATCTTCACGATTATAATAACAAAGTACATGATCATAATAAGAAACTATATGTCGATAATATGAAATTACACGATTATAATAAGAAGTACACGATAATAATCTAATCGGCGCTAAGTTTGGATATGCGTATGCATATGTTTGAGATTTTGGACATTTGCATTATTTATACAGGATAAAGAATTCCCTCTAGTTTGCTGTCAGTACAATTGTGCATCCATTGCATTCTGTTCCCGTCGTAGACCGGATAATAGACACTTTTGTATCGTAATTTGTGATTGGTTACATACGGGCAAACACGTCACACACACGAACAACACTTTACAACAGTGAAAACGACAATCATCTAACTTTGATGTGAGTCATGAGGTCCACCTTATGAATAATATGCATACGCGTATTGCGGATATGCATACACTTGTGTTTTATATCGTAAGCAGTTCTACTAGTATCCTGTGTTTTGATTATTATTATGATCGTTTATTTTCTTATTATTAACGTGGATTTTATTATTACAATCATGTAAACTCTTATTATAATCGTGTAAACTTAATATATTATGGTGCCTTTTCTGTATATTATTATTAATGTATTATTGTTTTTCTATATATTATTATCATATAATATATCATTAGTTGTAGTCCTTTTTGGCGTTCCATACCTTTCTCATCACGAAGTGAGCATGTACGTACGTTCTGATTGCAGTGTTACACATTCGTAATGAAACAGGCCAAGACGACGATAGTTCTGTACAATGGTACTTAAACTTATACAAAAATCAATCTGTGGAGCTAATACAGAAGAACCCTCAGCTTATTTTTGGTAAGTTTAATGATGTAATTATCAACTTTGTAACAAAGATAACTAGGCTGCAAAGAAAATTTAAAGGGATACTTTCGACGGCAAACAGGGCGACAAAGAAAAATGTATTCCATCCAAAATATTGGCTTAGCCAATGATCTTGTCCTTAACTGGATATATGGTTGATTGAATGCTGAGCCTATTCTGACTGACTAGAACTTCTCTTATATCCTGAAATGTGATGCATTTGAATATTTGTATACCTCATAATAAAAAAAAAAACAATTCTCTCTGAATACATGATTGAAATATCATCAAGGACATCAAAGTTCAGTCCTGATTATGTCATACATTCTGATTTAAACAGATGAATTCACAAAATAGAACCAAATTTGTGATAATCCTGTTCTCTTTGTTTCGTATAGGGGACGCTTCTATATCCAACCTTTGGGGTCTGGGAATCTACAACTGGAAGGAGCATTTCCCGAATCAGACCGATCCACCAGTCTTTTTGTCAGATTTAATTCATGCAGTCCAGCCAACTGCCAAACTAACCGTTACACTAAGAGACCCTGTGGAAAAGTACTTTCAATATATTTATAAAGCTTATAACTTCATGTAGGTTACCTAATTCCAGCGTCCATGATAATATTCTCTCATAGATGCAAACCCACCATTTTAGACGTTAATAAATGATTGTCGTGTTGCCCTGTAACGGATTATCAATGTGTGTGTTTGTGTGTGTGTAGGGGGGGGGGGGTGGAGGGTGTCGTTGTTATCCACGTCGTATATTCTACAAGCGATGCGTCGTTACTGCAAGCTGAATTTGCTTTAATGGCATGCAAACGAAAACGACCAATCACAACGGCTGTCTATACTAAGCGTGATCAACCAATCAGAACAGCGTTTTCACTCATGTGATATACCATTTAATATTGTCACTGTCGTATGTGTTGGGTCGTCATCGCGAGCTCAGGTTATAAGCACACACGAAGACCGAAGTCTTGTGTTCCTTTTACTTACACTGTATGACCTATACATGCATGGAGATGCGTGGTGTTTCAGAATGGACACAACTGAAACTAGTTCAAGAGTTGAAGAAGAAGCAAATGTCGCATTGAAGAATAAAAATTAATTCAAACTGCTGATTCTGATTTGACATTCAACTATGAGCAGCCATAAAAGAAAATTATGCTAAATTCTCAGTAATAACACATTAAACACCATTAATTGACCTTTCATATATACAATGCCAACATAATGGTTTTGTAGAAGTAGGAGTTAAGAAGACCAGCCTATATTTTGTTTCAGATTGGAAGCGTAAACAACAATAAAGACCTAAAGCCAGCCAGAGGAGAGAAAGCTAACTTCACTGGGTGGGGGAGAGGGTGTCCCAGCCATATATTACTTAATTGCACAAGGGCAGATTATTTATAACGAAGAAAAAATATTTTGTTTTATAAAATTATTTTCCAATGTTGTCAACACAAGTTCCAATTTGGGTTTATGTAAGAGCTATTATTTTTATTTCTTTCCATTCTTAGATTATGGACTACTTACATGCTTAGAAGAAGTGTAACGCAAAACTCCAGTACCTTTGACGCCTACACCAATCGATTAATCAAGAACGCAGCGAAGTGTGAATCAATACACA
This sequence comes from Apostichopus californicus, assembly GCA_020650975.1. Taxonomy (NCBI): domain Eukaryota; kingdom Metazoa; phylum Echinodermata; class Holothuroidea; order Aspidochirotida; family Stichopodidae; genus Apostichopus; species Apostichopus californicus. The sequence continues at coordinate 6,666 of JAIPMN010012642.1, forward strand.
CACCATTGTATTGTACGTTCACGAATGAGGGAAGGCCGGGATCACCTATTCGTAACGTACGTAACTGTTGTTTAATAAACTCAACTTAATATGTTTGATTCAGGATAATAATCATGGTTGGAGGTATCGGCAGTCGCGTGGCTAGGCCAGTAGCAAGACCGGGCCGTGACTCCTACCTATCCGAATACAGACTATTGAGCCCCTCTAAACCCCAATACAGACTATCGGGCCCCTCCCTACCTCAATATAGTCTATTAAGACCCACTCTTCAACCCAATATTGTCTATTGAGCCCCCTCTCCACCCCAATGCAGACTGTTGAGCCCATATATGCCGTCACCATGTGTACTAAAGTGCGCATACTACTGGACACGAGTATTGTGCCTCTCCTTTTAATTTTTGTGGCTCTCCTTAAATTGTTGGTACCCCTCCAACACATAATTCCTAACTACGGGCCTGGGCGCGAACTCACGTATATATGCTACCCAACCGAGGGCGTTATTTTATGTGCTCAGGTAACTGCAAGTTGCACACACTCGTCAGAGGGCTTCATCTCTATTACGTCAAGCTATATCATGCAACGAAGCCCTCCATTGGCTGTAGACAAGTAACGTAAAAGATATTATAAAGTGATTGTAAGATTCATTCGGGCCGGAAGAAAATGGAAGAAACATGCGACACTGTGCTTGTCATCAGATGAATTTTAGTGGATCTTTTTGTATATTTGTCATGGTTTATCTTTATATGATTATCTAATATACAATTATTTATATGACTGTATAATGCAACCACGACCTGTTTGATATGGAGACTGGTGATGTTACAGCGATTTCACATTGAGCTATTAACGTAAGATTCATCAGCTGGCTAAAGAGGTAATCGGGCATTGCCCCCATATATGCTAGAAATTCAAATTATGGTCATTCATGTTCACATGAACTTGTTACCATGCAAGCAGCACTGTTTCACAGCTTACCTCAACATCGTATATTTCCTTAGTGAGACATTAATTGCCTTTTTTTCACTCTTCACGATGTCTTCGGAAAACCGTTGGGAGTAAATTAAATTCCGTGATATGTACTTATGATCATTAAAACCTTAAGAACTTTTGATTTAATTCTGCTGGTAACGCTGCCGCAGTTGGGATAAGTTGTAACTTTGCAATATACGGAAAAATTAATAACAATGAAATAACACTGTAGTATAAAATAACTACATGACTGGTCAAATCTACTACCGTTATAAAGTGTATCTATGTCTTGTTCTTACCTTTCTCCAAGAATTCTTCAATACGTATCTATATATCGTCGTAATTTTTCAGAGTTTAAAAAAAAAACAAGTATGCCTGACGCACTCTCATTCCAACTGATTGTGTTTGTTCGTCTCCCTTGAACTGGAGAATTAGAAGAAAAAAAAACTTCGGACACACATCTAAGCCAAAGATTAGAGATCTGCATGACTGTAACCATTTCTGTTGATTGTTGATATGAAAGCAGCACTATAGGATGACATTCAATACTATTTATCAACGTTCGTGATAGGCCTTTAAATTCTTGTTTTCTACTCGAGTTTGTTTTTGGATCAGAGGGTATGACCTAAATTGTCAGACTACGTTGTTCAGCCGCTTGGACTATAGTACTTTTGTAACGGTCTACAACATATTAAAATTATTGTGTGTGAACGTGTGTAAAGTTACACTTTGTTTTTTTTTAGCAACAATACACTTTGTTTAACGATTGAGAATGATATCCAAACCCACCCGATTTGACAAATATGATCTTAAGAAACAAGGACGTGTATGTCGTTAATGATTTCTATTCCATAATCAACAGAAACTTTACCACGGGATGTTTTTCTTATACCTGCGAGAATGGATCGAGGTTTTTGGATCTAAGAATATCCACGTTCTGAGATTAGAAGACTGGAAAAGCAATCCGATCAATGAATTAGAACGATTGATAAAATATCTCGAATTAGGTTTGTTGTTTTCATCACCTTTTTTTTTTGATTCACGAGAATAAATACAATCGTTTAAACGACGAAGTCTACAATTTAATGTTTTGTTTAACTCGAATCATCTCGAAATTGTTGGGTTGATCTCGAATGGAAATCATGAGACACATAGAAGAAAGTTACGACATAAAGATTCAGAAATTCTTGATAACGATGGAAATAGCTCTAATCAGGAGTTGTTGCTTTCGTTACCCCACCCCCCTCCCCTGCTTGATGGCAAAGAAAAGAATACCTTCGATTTACGGTGGCCAAGAATGGACATTAGAAAAAAGTTGAAAACTCGGGATGTGTTCTTTTCAAGTTTCTGCAGTTTCACAATCAAAGGGAACATGCATTAAACCAGTGTGATTTCATGCATTAGATAAACAAAAGTGATATAAATTTCATTATTGTTTCTGATGTGTGTGTAAATGCAATGCACAAGTGTATCAAAGAATGGGCATGGTCCCAGCATGCCTTGGCCTCATTTGCCGGAAGAAGGGGAGTGACATGCATGTGGGCCCCTTTCATATTTTAAATTCTACTTAGACAGATGACTCATCGCATTTAGTATTCCCCTCACTTTTGTGATTCTTTTTTCTCTTTTAGACCCTTTACCTACTGAGACGTTATCCTCCATCGTAAGCCGGACTACGATCAAAGTGAACAAAGAAGCAAAAAAGAGAAATATGACAATGTGGCAGTCTACACGAAAACACTTGCAGAAGTTTTACCGTCCGTGGAATCAACAACTCTCTGAATTACTGAAAGATCAGAAATACACATGGGGTTATTAAAGCGAAAAGTCTGAGATAAGAAAAGTATATGCATAAAACCTGGATTACGTAATCAAGTAAACAGTTTCATATTTTAGTATATTTGTTTAGATTTAAAGTTTGGAAATGTTATGCACTTTGTTTTATTGGAATCATGCATGTACCTGAACTTGTTATGTCGAACAATGGGCTAAAAACCAACTGTTCTTGTTTGATCAATGGACCGGGTAAATTTACCGTAATGCTGGTTTATTTTTAATTGCACAGTTATGTTCGTAAGGTATACGATAGGGTGACTTTTTTCAATTGTAGATGAGTTTCAAGTGCATTTGTATCAAGGCTAACGATAGAAAACAATAAATTACTACGCAATTTACTTTCTAAGACTTATCGGAAGTTATCGGATAGGAGCAGATCAGTAGTAATGACGGTAGTCTATGACACTTTCTTTGTTATACAAATGAGTCTATTGTTTTATGGAGCATTATTAGCGTACACGCGTCGAAGAACCCTCCATCGTTAGTTTCCTTGCCACTGTCGTCCCCTCCTCGGGTCCACTCTAACTCTGCTAACTCTGTGCATGTGTAGAAAAATATCCAGCGCTGGTATTCTGGAGATTCTGGCTACTTCTTCCGCAAAGGATTCTCTAAAGAAGGCTTCCATGTTAGAGTATAGGTAATGGATATGAGAATGAACCACCCCAGACGCAAGTTAATATACCCATCATTTTTTACAACATTTATACAAATTAGACATGGTCCAGTATTGTTCAGACAAGTTAATTTATCTTACATCGGATAGGTTTTTGGGCGTTGCTGTTTGTTCAAGAGTCTTAAGCTCCGGAGAGAGTTAAGCCGGTCACTACCTTTAAGCATTCTTTTTCGGTCCTGTTTTGATTTTGAAAGTCACATCATTAAGTTTCTGGATGATTATGCAAAGGCCAATCCGGCGATTTTGGAGTTTAGGGGAAATCCCTTTCTTTCTGTTATAATTCCGATAGCATACACAGTCGCCATGTTCGTATGAGTGAAAATGCTGTCTGCGGTTATAGTTTTTCTTTTGACGATGTTTTGACAGTTCAAGCATATCACTAAGTTTCGCGGCATATTCTGTAGTGGTGACGTCTTTGTCTGTTGGTAGTTTAGGTGTGACCATATTGAATGGTTGGTCAGTTTGTCGGCCAAACATCATCTCATATGGTGAAAAGCCTGTAGAACTATGAATTGCTGAGCGATAAGCCATTAATAAATAGGGTACCAATCGTCCCAGTCTTTTTGTGTGGGCTCAATTACTGCTGCAATATTATCCTCAAGAGAACGATTGAATCTTTTTAATGTCTCATCAGATTCGGGATGAAATGGTGTTGTCTGCGTTTTATAGGGTGATGCACATAAGTATGCCCTACCTAGTTTGAGAAAACCTTTCACACATATATCCTGACAAATGTGGTGATCTTTGCAGACATTGTCAACTTCTGACTTTTCCGCTTCCGTTTACGATCTCTCAGAGAAGGCCACTGTCGTTTGCCCCATGTGTCAATCACAAACCTCCTACTACGGATAAGCATTGTTAATACTGTTCCCTTGCATCCTAAGCTCAATCACTCTTTTTTGTTCTCTTTCTAATGCATTTTTATCTGTTTTTCCTCGCCTTATTGGTAACACATGATCCCGAGCCCTTTAAATAAAATGATTACCCGGAAGTTATGTCGCAAACGTCACGAATAAGGCTTGTAAAATTAAAAAAAATTGCTCGATTTGACTTGAAATAGACTCTACATGGAGGCTACCATCTTGTTAACAGCACTGAACTGTTATTTCACCCACTCTGTTTAAGGGGCCTATAGAAGGTAGCATTTTTGAATAAAAAAAGTAGGGCATTCTTAGGCGCATCACCCTATAGTTATGTCCAACAATTGACACAGTTCCTGAAAAACTGCAGCTTCAAATTGCCTACCCTGACCAGTATATGCAATTCCCTAGGGATTCCATATCGGCACACAAATTCCTTAACAACCGTAATAGATTCCTGATTAGGCATAGCAAAAGCCTCAGTCCATTTGGTAAAATAGTCCGACATAACGAAGGCGATATCCACTCCAATAAAACTGACTTCTAAGTCTTTCAAGAGTTTTGTTGGTGCCCAAATGCCCGATAATTTATGGGCATGTACTTGTGTTAGAATTTCCACTTGTAACTTCCTTGGTACGACTAATTGATTAACAATACGACCGTCACTTGTATCAATCAGCCTATACAACACTCATCGAATTAAAACAAGACGATTCCACTTAGTCCAGTAGTTTTTGGTTTTACAACTTTTAGCAAAAATTTCCTTCCTGTTTGGTTAAATGTCACTGTCTGTTTTCCACTAAAGAATAGGCTGAATATCGGCATCCTCAAATTGTACTTTCTGTAAGTCCTTTAAGGACCACTTTTCAAGCCAAGAACGTTCATTTGAGTTTTCAGATACAGAATTTGATGGTGTAACAGTCTCCGTTGAAATATGATTACAACAATGTTTAGAGTCCACGGATGAAGTCATTAGAGCATTCATTTCCTTTATTTCTTCCCTTTCACACTGTTTACAAACATTGCATGGGCGTCTTGAAAGACCATCTGCATTTTGGTGAAGTCTGCCGGGTCTGTGTTTTATTTCCATGTCATAAGTACTGAGTAGCTCTATCCAGCGAGCTTTCTGTCCTTCAAGGTTTTTAAAATTCATTAACCATTGAAGGGCTCCATGATCAGTCCTCACAAGAAATGTGTACAATAAACATAATGGTGGAATTGTTTTACTGTACAAACTACGTCTAACAGTTCTTTCCTGGTAACACAATAATTGTGTTCAGATTTACTCAAAGTCTGACTATAATATGAAATCACACGCTCTTCACCATTCTGTATTTGAGAAAGTACAGATCCAATCCCGACATTGCTAGCATCAGTGTCAATAATAAAGCTCCATTCAGGCAAAGGATGAGACAAAATTGGTGCTTCAGTAAGTATACTTACTTAAGTTTTTGGAAAGCAAATTTAACATTCTTCAGACCAAGAAAAATGGTTTCCTTTTACAGTAAGACGATGTAGAGATTTAGCAATATCAGCAAATCCTTTTTAATGAATTTCCTATAAAAGGTACACATTCCCAAGAAACTTCTCACCACCTCTGATACATTTTGTGGCAGAGGCCGATCTGCGTGCATGAAAACCATTGGAGCCGCCTAATGAATCTAAACTTTCATCGATTCTTGGCAATGGATAAGAATCTTTTACGGTAATGTCATTTAATTTTCTGTAATCTACGCAAAGTCGGGTAGAACCGTCCTTTTTCTTAACTAAGACAATTGGTGAAGCCCAAGGGCTTGATGAAGGCTCAATAATTTTATTTGAAAGCATATCATTCACTTGTTGTTTCGCTTTATGGACATTTTTTAGAGAAATTCGTCGGGGTGTTGCTTTATTCGTGGTAGGACAATTACCCCCCGGACAATTACCCCCCGGACGATTACCCTCCGGACAACTACCGCCCGGACAACAACCCCCTGGACAACTACCTCCCGGGCAGTCAC
>JAIPMN010012644.1:0-12149 GCA_020650975.1 Apostichopus californicus
ATAAATATATATATATTCAATTGTGTACGCGCTAAAAGTAATACAGTAATTTAATGAATACTCATATATGAGAAAACCTGATAGACTGAAATAACAATTGAACACTGACTAACTTGACGATACATGTATACCTTTAATGTCTCTTGATTGCATCTCAGAGGGAATTGATTCTGAAGCGAAGGACGGTGGCAGCAAACAATTATCAAACCTTTCAAGTAGAAATGAAAACAGAAAAAGGAGAAAATGATGATAAATAAACACAGTAATCTAGCAAAGTAAATATCATTACAACCTTAATCGTATAAATGTCGTAAACAACCCCCAAAAAGACATATATACTATATTTTACTGTTCATAATATATCGTAAATGACCGTGTAAGTTGATGAAGAATTCTAAATACTAAAGTTCTTCTAATCTACTGAAAGACGAAAGTCGTAGATCAATATATTTTCATGACATTGAGCTATAATGAATTAAACCCTTTCGTGGCCGGGAAATCTTTATGATCAGTAAGGTTGTAATTAACAAAGATATGAAACAAGGTAGAAATCCTGGAATTCTCAATCGTATTATCCTTTATGAGTTGCAATTAATATATTTGATGATATAATATGATGTTACTATTTCAGAACGCTAGTTCCACTACAAAATCGTAATTATGGTAGGTTATCTTCACTCCCGTGAGGGTGGATAACAGTTCCTTTACGTGTGTTGAGTAAATGTTGGTTTACCTATGACGCAGTTGGTATAAACTCTATTTTTCAGCAACGTTCGTTATTATACATTGTCGTATTGAAATGCATATGTTTCCTGTCAAGTAACGTATCTGAGTGCAGCGTATTCACGTTTTAACCCTCCTTGTGTACCAATGAGAACGAATGTTATTGCATTGATATCAACTTACACCTATTAAACAAGTAAAGTGCTACGTCAAAATTACAGTGTCAGTAAAAAACAAAAACGTCTAACAGAAAAGTTAATAATACACTAATATCATCAGGAGGAAATGCTTCAATTAGCCTCTGAAATATACGAAAATGGTAGACAACTTTGTCTTGACAAATAAAAAACAAAGTCCTAAAGGAAGAGTGATTGTGAACCACTTTTTTTTCCGCTAGAACAGTTCAAAATTTCGACATGTCCTTCATCATAATTTACATCCGCAAAAAAGCTTAAACTTTCGAAGCCAAAACGTTGATATTTGTCGCCGTTGCAAAGAACAAGTTTGGAGTGATGATAATAAACGTCAACATACCTGGAAGAGTTTAGAACATTCAAACTGTGTGGAGTAGACAGTTCAGTAAGAACATTTGAAAGAAAATTAAGTTGTAGCTCTGAAAAAATGCCGAAAAGTCGAGAATAAAGTTGGAATTGGAGTTAAGGAAAACAAAACTTAGATTTATATACTCCGATTTGGACCAAGGTAGCATCTATAAGAAAAGAAACTTGTATATGGCAGGCCACGGGGGATTTGCATGCCATCACATTTTACAAGCACCATTCTAACAGGGCGGGTGATATATAATACACCGCAGGTTAACGAAACCGGCTTAGTATTCGGAGGAAGCAGGTTGCTATAAGACCCAAATATATGGTGGAATAATAGCAAAACCGACAGCACAGAATGTGTAAATAAATACAAAATGACACGCTTCCTCTAATGTATCCGTCCGAAGTCTTTTAAATTAATGTCAGCTCCCTCGATCTGCTTTTGCCCCTTGCTCGATCTATTAAATATAACACGTTAATTAAGCTATGTCAACCTCATTATATTAAGATGCGTTATATCAAGTTATGTCGGTCTCAAGTGATAAGAGAACACATGTCTAACACATGCCTTTATTTGATATGTCCATGCTTCTGCGATGGACATAATTTAAATATTAAGCGGAGTATACACTGGACTTGTTCAGTACTTTTTCACCTTGTGTTATATTCATATGGAGGGTGTATTGCATGATACTTACAATACATAATACCATCCAGTATGACATTATCACCATGCACATGCGATTATGGTGCTCTGTTGTTTCCTAGTTCAATATAACATTCTTTAATCAAATCATTCGGTTAGCAAATTTACATATATGCCGTTCAGCGCATAGATTTGTATGTAATTGTAATGTACTTTATATGTATTAAACATGTTCTCTCAAATTACAGAAGGTAAAAACAAACAAGAATGGCCTGTCATTGCAGGCAAGTACTTATATGCCTGCCAACATGATTAGAAATGCAGAGGATATTGCTTGTACTCTACAATTGTGTACACGAATGTTCTGTCTGCTGTTTCCTGCATCTGTCACTACAACTAGAGGAAAATGTATTTTTCAGATATTTTCACAATGTGTTCAGTACTTACTTTGTCATTTTTTTTACCACGCGGAAGCTCACATTCGTCTGTTTTGTTTATTACAATATAAACGCACCAATGTTATCAATCAGTATGACAATATATATCATAGGCACATAATCCTTTGCTTAAATTCTACCTCGTACGATATAACAAGCATTAGTCTAAACGTTGGGTTGGTAAGTAATGTTAGTCATTCAGCAAATAACTTTGCAGATTACGGCATTCTGTAGTTTATAGATCTTAAAAAATATGTTCGTTTGGAATATGTAGAACCGATGAATGCCTGATTAATACTTTTCGTCATAACGATAATTTCTTTATTTCAAGATGGAAAGATACAGTTTAGTATGCATGAATACAGTAGACATTGAATTATCGTGGGTGAGTACACCGTTGATGGTAATTTACAGTCTACAACATGTTTAGAGTTCTACATCGTCTTAAGGAATCAAAACAAAGTATAATATTATTTATAACACAGTTTATGGGAGCGATAAATACATAATATTACCGATTACGTTTTATGGCGATAAAAAGGTGACCTTCCACTAAATATAAGTTTTAACTAGTACAAAAACATGAAACTTCAACGGTAATTACCGATATTAATACATATGTATATATTTGTTGAAAACATAAACTGAAAGCTAAATTATTCCCACGGTTTGTTTGCTATCCATTCTGTTGTCAGGTTTGAACATTCAAAACTGGGAAATCGTAACCTATAACATTATACTCACGACAGGTCCTTTAAATGTTCAGAACGTAATCCATAACGGAATATCATCGTAACGTCTTCCTCTGTTAGTATCCTAGGCTCCTTATTGACTTCCTCTGTCTCTATGTGTATCTTCTCTGCCGTCAACAATTGATTCAATCTGAGTCCAGAGTGAAGTACAATAACATCTTCCTCACACTCTTTGAAAGATTTGTGAAAGCATAAACTGGTGATGGGAATCTGACGGAAACGAAACAAACTATTAGTTTTAGCATGGATTTAAAGCATGGAAATGCAAACTCCCTGGTTAATACACGTTAGTAATCTATTTGATCAATAAATTGATTGGGTCTTTGATTTCTTTCAAGTTCATGGCTCAGAGTAACTTGGTGTGTAAAAATATCAAAAAAGAAAATGAATAAAAGCAAAAAGAGTTGGCCTGCCGAATGCAATGAACTTTTGTAATAGAATCTAAACAATGTGAGTAGCAAAATTGAGTCACAAATGCGGAATAAATTAAACCAATATGTATTGAACTTTCTTAAACTCAAGAACTCGTTCTGGTGTGTTGAGAGTATCAATACACAACTTGGAAATTACCTGATTAGCTGAAGCAACTTCAAGGACTTGTATGGTAGACCCCTGTAACAATTTGCTATCATGTGGTTGAATGGTAATGGAACTTGACACCAAGTCCGTAACTGACTGCAGGCTTGGGTCTGATTTTTCAAGCGTACAAAGTATAGCAAACTGACGTCCCTCTTTGGTTTCGCTCAGATGTTTGATGATGATGTCTGCTGCTGACTTGTTGAGTCCACATGCAAAGCGATATATATACTGGAGGTCAAGTGGGTTGATGCTGTTCAAGGTTTCTTTTACATTGATCGATGACGCTGCTGAAGCCGCGCCTACAATCAAAGCAGACATATTATACTGGATGTAATGTGAATAGTTTATTGCAGGCTTCATATCAAATTGCTGAAACATTGCAATAGTGTCACTGTTACGTTGTCTTATTTGTAGTATCAACTCTTACTACGGTAGTAATCGTTGTATACATAATTATTTCTAAAACTATCATTCACAAGATGTATGTTAACGATGTTTTGTTTTATGGTGTTGTGACATCATACACTGTCATTAAAAGCATAAATCAGGGGTGGATTCAAGTTGAAGATGTGTGCTAAGAAGCAGAAAGAATGACATATATTATTAATGTTCTATCTGAGTTTGAGAGAAATGTACACTTTGCCTGACAGAAACTCAGAAAATTTGTTAACAATTAATGTTATATTTTGTGAGACCAACATACTCAGAATTAGTTACAAGCCTACACATACCTTCATTACATGCTTAATTGATGCAATTAAGGTCGAAGCACAGGCCCAGTGATATTAATATTAGCCTGAAACCTGCCTTCATTGCATGCTTTATTGGCTGATTTAGATACTCCATTCATGTAAGTTCAGGCCTGTGTGACAGTGTATGTATGTATGTATATGTGATCTTCCCGCAAGCAGAAACTCGCGAAAGAAGCCATGGAGGCTTATAGACTCGCAAGCAGTGAATAGTGACCCTTAACAAGCCTTCATTACATGCTTTGTTGCTGCATTGTAAGTACTTACAGGCCAGTGTGATAGTGAAAAGTGGCCCTTAGCCTGCCTTCATTGCATGTTTCATAAATCGATTTAGATCTTAGCACAGACGAATGTGAAAGTGAGTAATATTCCCTGCAACCTGCCTTCATTACATACTCCATTCATGTGATGTAAGTTCATGCCAGTGTGACAGTGAATAGTGACCTTAAACCTGCCTTCATTACATGCTTTGTTACTGAATTTTAAGTACTGACAGGCCAGAGTGACAATGAATATTAGACCCAGGATGACATAACTTATGTGGGCAATATCAACATTATTACTTAACAAATGTAGGTCAGTCTGACTGGTTTACCACAGTGATCTCATTGCTTATGTTACTTGTCCAAATCGTTACCCTGTGAGGAATTCATTCATCCTTACCAAAAGTAAGGTTAATTAAGGTCCAATGTAATATGAAGTTATCAGCGGCCAAAAGGAAGAATGAGTCAATTATGCATCCCTGCTAGATGTTTGCTCACATTTCTTAGTCGCAACAATTCTGCTTGTGAGTGGGCACAATAAACAACACAGAAAAATAGTCAGAGGTCATTAGGTAGATATTATAAAGAAAATATTAAATTGGATGCAGGAAAGAGTGTATTTCTCTCAAACAGTAAAATTTGTAACATCCTTTAACATACCTACTTGTATTATTTTGCATTAAGAAGTTCAAGTGTTGTTACAGGCCATGATAACATTGCCCATCAATAAGGAAATGTCCGAGTTGTATTACTGATATACATCGCCATGTTCTAGTGAGTGTTCTTCAATGGTCTTTTCATTTCTATTTCACAAGGCCAGTGAAGTAATTGAATAAAATGTAACACTGTCATATCCTTCATTCCACAGTCTAACAAACTTGCAAACGTCATTAAAAGGGGCATACAAAGTTAACTTCTTGAGACAAACGGCATTTTAATTCTTGTTTGAAAGTAAGATTCAAATTTGGAGTGGTATGGCCTGAACATGTTATTACAATGTATAAAAGGGACATTCTGATTCATGGTTTCAGGCTATTAACATATTTATTTTATGTTTTTAGATCTTTAGAATTGTTTAAAGTTAGTCTTTCTTTATTAATATGGAGTACAACCTTAGGTTCCTTTTCAGTAGCAGATTACTTTGCAAATGTTGTTATGCAAATACATGTGCATATGTACTATTACTATTGACCTTAGGTAAATTAGCAAACATATTTAAAGATCATCAGTGTTGCAGTTCTATAATTCTACTCTGCTAGAATTGGTAACAGTTTTGACAAATACTTCCCAGCATATGACCCTCAAAATTGTTTACATGCTTTGAATAACAATTTCAGAGAAAAGAGAGAATTTTCAGAGGAAATACGTTAAGATGATTTAACTTCTGAAGCCGTGAAAATAGTATTTTGGTTTGTCTGACATTAGGTTTTGACTGTGACACATGTTTCACTCTTACAATGATAACCAACTTACAGATTCATTTAAATGTTATTGATAAGCTTCTGTTCTTGTCTCTATAATTGCAAACTAAAGTTGCTTAGGATAAAAATAGTCACAGCATCTGTTTACGTTTCCAAATTGTGTGTATTGTTATGGTGATAATTGACCAGGTCAAATCTTTGCGAGATGTTATCAAACTTTAAAATCTTCCCTTTAATACGTTTTTAATTATGTTGACTTAATATATAGTTGAGTACTACAAGGAACATGCAATCATTAATATCACTGCTGCTACTCATACTTAGGTAAAAAGCATGATTTTTCGGGCTAATACTACATGGCTCTTTTGATAACGGTTTGAAACATAATAAAGAAAAACGTTAATCTTTTCAGCCGAGTTGCCGTGGGTATTACATTCACTGTACTGTCACCAGATGCATTTAAAGACTTCTATCAACTATAATAATTATCTTTGTGATACGAAAGGTGATGAGGATCTGGTTTTGATATTTACTTGCATAGTTTTGATCTTCACCTCGGTAAGTTTGCTAAGCAACTTTAGCCACAAGAAAAGCATTTTGACAATATGAGGGGATAAGATTAATTAACTGACGAGTACAAAATAATGTGAAGCATATTTCTTCTTATTATGTCACTGGTTCACATTTCTTATTTTTCTTTTTTGCGGGGGGGGGGGGCTGAATCATTTTGTCCTAGCTCGTGTTTTGTAATGAAAACAAAAGTAAACGTATTTACAATGGTTTCACATTTACAGCACTAGGGAAACTCATGTCCATCCAAGAATACCCAGATGTGTACATTTCTCGGTAAATCCAATGTAGCGAGCTTTTTGCGACATTGCCTTGATCTTCCTGAAGGTATCTGTACGTTAAGGCTATATTGTCTTCAAATACAACAAACATAAAAGTAAAAAGATCCAACCCCAGATGTGTCTTATGTTGAACTGGGTCAGCTTCAAAGTATGACTTTTTGCTTTCATTGTCACGCGTGTTGTATGAATGTTCATTTACATACCTTACAGCAGACAATATGGGATGGGGATACGAGGAGCATAAGCTGTTTTACCTATATACATACAAAGACATATCATACGAACGATACTTCCATCTCTTAAGTTAACTCATTTTCTTTCACATCACATCAGCATATTATCGGTACTGAAGACTTACCTTCACTAAGGATCCGAACCAGATGATGAGAGGCATAAAACTCACAGATGATTTTGTGCGACATTCGTGCTTCTATCAGATATATACACTGGGAAATGTCAAAGACCTTCTCCTGTGTCAACATCCCGAGATCAATATAGTAATCATAGAACTCTTGTCCAAGTTCTGAAACTAAATATGTCGTCTTCCATGACAGTTGTTGTTTCCTCTGCGTGAGGCCATCGAAAGCAATACGGTACAGTTTAGCTAGTTTCGTTTCAAAAGCAGGCACCTTAGTATTAACATCATTCTTGCTTTTCATATGGTTATGAAAGCATGCGATCAGATATTTGAAAAACCTCGTTAATGAGTTAAAAACCTCAATATTTCGACTCTTGTGTACTGTGTGAGCAACCATAGTGAACAAGAGAGGGACCTGACAGAGATATCTTAACACGGGGTTTCTCCGAAGCTGCTCTTCGATCCAATCTGCCAACTGGACATTATTACGATCCACCACCTTCAGGACATAGTTGCGACGTTCAGCAACCCCAAACCCTGTTAATCTGAAACGTTTTGTCTCGGGGTGTAATCTAGGCGGGAGGTTCAATGTCCTGGTAAGTATCATGACAATACTATCTTGAAACATTTTCATCTCAATGATAGAGGAAATATCTGTTTCGGTTTCATTCTTGTCAGGGTACTCGTCATAACTGTCAAATATCATGACAACAGACTCTTTGTATACTCTGAGGATTTCCTGAATGCAAGCTTCATCCATGTCTTCATCTTCGGGCACTATGAAATTCTTTATGGCAGTGTATATAGACTTCACACCTACCAGTTGCCTCAACTGGAGATAAATAAGTATTTTTACATCTTTGAGAGAAGATTTAGGGTTCTTAGTACACCAGTCATGGAGATACTGTAATCCAATTGTTGATTTCCCATACCCAGGTTCCCCCTCAATAATCTTTCTTTTTGACTCAGTTTTGGGGCTACTCAGAATTTCGTTGTAAGATTTTAACGATTCTAGCACATCAGGAGTTTGCTTGGAATCACCCTTCTGAGCCACGTAGTAAATTCCTCCCTCAACAAAAATACTATCAACACTACGCTCGTTCATTGAAGGAAACGGCTTTGCTGTTCCGTATTGCTTTTGATAGGCTATTCTCGAATACTTGTTGAATTTGCTTTTCTTTTCTGAGAAATAGAAAAGAACACAAATAGCTATGAACACGTTAAAGGATTAAAACACATTTTGAACATACTTTTGAAAAAAATCTTAACATCAGCTGGGTTCAAGGTCTAGCTTACTTTCGACAAATCCCCCATTTACAATTAATCGCATGCAGTTCCCCAAATCCACTAGTTTGGATTCAACCAATCAGTGAATAGCTAACATGTTTATTTATGAGCCGTTGATTACACGTTCAAAGTTTTACATTTTTCGACTTTAATTCCACCATTTGAAGCTAGATTTGAATGAGAAAGCTAGTTATGTATGTCGTCATGGCACCGTGGGGTCAATAAGATTGAGAAAATCATAGAAAAGGACGCAAAACGCTACTGTAAGTTAAATATCAAACCAAGAGGTACTAGTCTCTACCAAAAGCATTGGGCATTTAACATAATTCTTTCATCTCACTCCATATAGTGTGGAACTGTTAATGTAACTCTAGAGTTATTTTCATGCAAAGTTATACGTCAATTAGCCTACCCACTCGATATAATATTAAAATACAGAAAGTCATTTTAATTTCCTCTTTTAACGAAATAACGACATTTCCCGTTACAATTCATTATGATCATCTCCATAACGCATCCACATTACCAATGAAACCTGAATGCCAAAAATGCATTGTGGTTTCGATGATGTAACATGAGTTATGTAGCATGACTCCTATGAGTCATGTAACATGACATAATGTATAGTGAGGGTGTACAACATATTTAACCTTATTAATACAGTGAAAAACAGTGTGATGTATATACATTCACAATGACACATGCTGTCCTGAAAAAAAACCGTTGACCTCAACTACAGGTGCCTTGTACGAAATGTGATACATCGACATGCTAAATATGACATCTGTCATTGTTGAAACTTACAACCATTGACCTTTGGTTACGAATTAGTAGAGGGATAAACAAAGAATGATATGCACGTTTCTGCTAAAGAAAAAATAGTAGGAGGAATACCATTAAAGGAGTGAAGACTCGCGCACTAAGAAACGTCTGATGCCGGAAATCTGACCTAGTTTCGAATGAGGTGTAGGGGCATTCCGCAGTAAATTGGACATGGAATTCCAAATTTTAAATGCTTAGTATCAAAATATTTTTGGTGGAGTTGCTAACTATACATATCAAATTTCACAGATCTAAGTTTTTTATAGATATTTTTTTTCAATTTAGGGTGTCTAATTAGTGCTTTAAAGCTAACGAAGCTGGGAAAAGTGTCACGGACGGGACATCATATGTTTGGCAATTATGAGACAGTGCTTTGATGGAATGACATAAAAGTAGTTGGGACTTGTTAAGGATGCTATTAGACACATTTGAGTGATTTACTACATTTGTGATATTTTTATTAATTATATTAATTAACCGAACAATATCATAATGTCCCGTCCGTGACAATTTCGGATATTTTTTTAGCCTCAATCAACACTTAACAAGCCAATCATGTCCATTTCAAGAATTCTCTTACTTATCACATTGATACATCTGTCTAACCTACCTAGTTTCTAATGTCACCTAATTAACCCCCCTAATTAACCAACAAAGAAGCGTCACGGACGGGACATTTTGTCACGGACGGGACAGGTATGCACTATTAAACACTGTACACTGAGTATGTTTACCCCAACTCTGACTCGGGTTGGTACTGTATATTAATTATACTACTTGTAGTACAGTTGGGCTTCAATCAGACATACCTTGACAGTTTATATGTTGCCAAGGAGGATTAAACCATGAGCCATGGAGATCTATATATAAAATGGGTTGGCCAAGTGTACATCTAAGCCTGGGCCAACCTGGCACTGCTCCATTGTATAAAATCATTGACACATTGTATGAAATTGTAGTCCATGACCATAGAGTGACCAGTTCAAATGTCATGACCCAACAGCATATATAGTGTTGTGTACATGTAGATGTCTGTGCAGTTCAAAGTACAGTTTCAACATAGCCAAGTGTAGGAATAGTAGAGAGATAACCCAACAGTATAGGGCAAATTTAAGAGCAAATGAGGAGCACCATACCCTTTTCAAGGCAAAGGATCGGAAAAGGAAGGCGGAGCAAAGGAAAGCTGTAAAAAGGAAAATGACTGAAGCAAAAGTTCTAAAGCAGAGAAAAGTTGAGAGGGAGAGGAAGAGGATTCAGAGGCAAAAGGTCAAATCGACACCGGCACCAACCGTGGAGGGTGAACATGAACCATTTGGAAGTAACCAGAGTCTCGGGAAGGCTATAAGGCGAGTGAAGAAGACGCTACCAAATTCACCAAAGAAAGCGGTCAAGGTTGTATCAGAACTTGTTGGTAACATGACCCCAACTTCAAAGAAGAAGGTTGCAACAACACTGAAGCTGTCAGAAGGAATGAGGAAGCGTCTGGATGAAACAAAGGTCAAGGAGAAACGCAGTGATGCCTTTACAGAGGCAGACATAAAGAAGGTCCAGGATTTCTATACGACGATATAAGTCGCATTTGTCCAGGGAAGAAGGACTTCATATCAGTCAAAACAGATAATGGGCGAGTCCACATGCAGAAACGACTACTGCTGTTCGACTTTGGGGAGGTACACAGGTTGTTCATGGAAGACACTGGAATGAACATTAGCCGGTCCAAATTCTGTGAACTGCGGCCAAAACATATAGTACCAATGTCCAGCCGAGACCAAGAAGTATGTCTTTGCCGCTACCACGAGAATGTAGAGATGATGGTAACAGCCCTACGTAACTCATATTTACATTTTACGTTTGTTGTTTTCATGATTCAATTACTCCTTGTTTTTGTGATACATATAACCATTTTTCTGTAGAACTTTATGTATTGTGCAGTTTTAAGAACAGTTGTTTGGAGAAGTGAATTTTGCTACGTTTGATAGACCTTGTGGAACTGGCCTTGGAATCTGGAGTTATCCAAAGAGATCCAAGTGTATCAGCATATTGTTCATATTGCTTGTGCAAGGATCGGGGTGCATGGACCTATCTGTACTTTGGACAATGACTAATGTGACTGATATTTTTAGCATATTACCTGTACAATTTACTGCTCCAGATCATGAAATGTTGTTCTGAATTCAATTTCCACACTGAATAACCATCGCTCCCTATGGGATCCCATCCCCTCCACCTCCCCACCCGCTCCCCAACTGCCGCAACACCCTCAGCCCATTAATGTTGGTGCAATATCCTTCATGTGCATCACTCAATAGACCAATGACTGGTTATAAGGGAATGAATATCAGAAATACCTCATTACTGTTGTATACAATAATTGTCCCGTCCGTGACATTTGGCAATGTCCCGTCCGTGACACCAATTTTTTTTTAAGGGGGGGGGCAAACATTTGTAGCCTTTGCATATAATTTTTGGAAAATAAAAAATTTGCATGTGACCAGTGAGGTTCTCTAGTTTGCAATGTACTTTTCAGAATTTTAATATCACTTGTATTTTCAGAGCATTTATAATTTACATGAACCCATGAAAATCTGATGTCCATTTTCTGTCCCGTCCGTGACACACATTAACGAGCTTATAATTAAGTAATTAATGGTGACACATGAAACAGAATATATTTTCTAGGTAACTCACACGGGCTTATTTCATATTTCATCAC
>JAIPMN010012648.1:4998-21551 GCA_020650975.1 Apostichopus californicus
CCCCCCCCCCCCCCCCCCCCGATTGTGAGTCCTCTTCTGCCTAGAGTACCCTCTTCCACTGCCCCTGGTCAGTTAATGTTATCTTTAAGCATACTGTTGTTATCATGAACTTTTTCCCCGTTTCTGAAGAGGATCCTAACACACACATAGTAGCTTGAGAAACAAAAACTTCAAATACAAAATTTAGAATTCTGGGAAAAGTGAAGGATATGGAAACTTACACTATACTATGGCGCCCGCCTTCTGCATATCCCAAGAATCATTTACAGAAACCAAAACCCACTAACGAATAATACTTTTCTGAAATTACTCGTAATTGAATTGTGCAGATGTACATGTACTACAGACTAAAATATATACGGGCAGCGTCATCTTACGACTTCCCAGAATTTTATGGTTTACTATTACCTGATTAAAGAGAGGCCATCACTTCAAAACACAGGGATTCATTATTGTTTTTTGCCCTAGAGATATGTGGTAATAAGCAGACAATTTAAGTTGATTAAACTGCAAAGGTTTAATGTAGGAGGCCTAAACAAGAATTTGAAACCAAGAGTTCCACATGTTTGTATTAAAAATTGCATTGCCATTCAAGCCTATTAAGCATAATGTTTTCTTCCAACTCAGAAGATAGAAACGTTTTTTTGATGATGTGATACTTTTGTTGTTAGCACTAGGAGCTGTACATGTAACATAGGATAGACCTATAGTTTTTCTATGAAGTATTGTAGCTAGGTTTAGGCTTAGTGCTTTACACTGCTGTCTGCTTGTTCCGCATGAATTTTGTCAAGTAATTCTGTTCATCTTGCCATCCATTATGTTAGAATCAGCTAATACTTTTTGCCTTTCAACTACTTTTGATGTTAGCACTAGGAGCTTAACATGTAAGATAGGATAGGCCTAGTTCTTCTATGAAGTGTTGTAGCTAGGTGTAAGCTTAGCTTTACACTGCTTCCACATCAACATTGTCAAGTAATTCTATTCTTCTTTATACCATCAAGTATGTTATAATCAGCTGATAATTAGCCTATCAACAACATTTGCCGGTGCACATGTAGTTAGTACACATAGATTATAGGATAGGCTTAAACTCTAAAATATTGTAAGACTAGGATATAAGTCTTTTACGTTCTCTTTTGCTTCTTCAACACGAATGCTGTCAAGTAGGTCTTACCTTGAAGTACAGGTCTAACAATCAGCTAATTATTGACCTATAAACTTACCTTTGTCCACAGTTGTTTCATGTTAATTAGGATAGGCCTCTGCTACAAACTGTTGTAGGTTATAAGTAGTGATTGGTTGACAATGTATTTTGGCAGAATATAAAAGAGTGACTCTCTTGTCTGTTACATCTATTAGTCAGTATTATTTAGTAGGTCTGCAGTGGAGCTGCAACTGAGCAGCAGGGAAGTGCTCACCAAGTTAAGTTCAGCACTTAGTGGTTTTCTAAATAACTGTAGGTGACTGGTAGAACAAGAATGCAGAGGTAGTGTGGGGATAGGTGAGTTCATGAAGTAATCATTCAGAACTTTCATAATATTGCATGGAAGTCAACTGAGAGTGCCATGAATTGCTTTATCGCAAATTCCACCGACATTCTCAGACTGATGTGAACGGATCGAATATTTTCAATGAACTTGTGACCACGGTTCAGGTGAGCAAACCGGCTAGGTTACTTACATCGGGAGCTGGGGATAAGAACGGCTTGATGTAGATGTCCGTGCCACAGACTTTCAGATCGTGATCGCCAAAACCACGGGTGACTCCAATGGTGGCCAGGACCCGGGCCCTCTTGCCTTCTCCAAAGACGAGAGGAAACTTCAGGTCATCTTCTGTTATCCTCTTCAAGGCCCTGAAAGAGGTAAAAAAAAACAAAAAACCAACTGAAACAATAATTTCAATACCAGTTGCAAATAGTCAAGCAAAATAACCCCTCTCCCACCTCCCAGTTCACAATTAGACACATAATCCCCTTCACCTTAAAGAATAATAGAGTGTTTAAACATTAACTGTTCTTAATGTTATGTTCAATGGAGTGTAAAGCATTTTGAGGGGAAAAATCTACTTCTTAAAATGGGTATTTTTCATAGTGAAACAAAAATGCTAATATAAACTGCAGGGGAAAAAAAATTAAAGACACACTTTTCAGCATTTCTGTGGCAAATTCAGCTGCATCTTTTTCTTTAATTTTGGGATTATTATTTTGTGTCACAACTTTCATTGTAATCTTTAGTTGGACAAGTAGGCATGAGTCTTCACTGAATTTTGTAACATGAAAGAGATGCTTATTCCTATTATTAATTATCATCCCTTAAGTTAATTGTAGCAAAAGTGGTTTGATTTGTTTTATTCATTAGAAATATTGAAATTAACATGCAAGTCAAAAACCTTTCAGAACTTCTAGAAGTTGTCATTGAACTAAAGCGAACTAAAGTGATTTATTAGTCCATATATTGCCAAACTGTTGAAGAGAAACATACAAACTGCACATTCCAAAACTACTTGATATGGAAAAACATGACAACAGTTGACAGTGACTAACTTCAACTTTAACAAGTCTGCTTAACAGTATGTAGATATATCAGTTTTAGGCATGTCTGTTTTTCAAACATTAAATCCCTGCTGGAGACAACTCTGTTTACTCCTCATGTACATTGTACAGTATGTCATCTACCAGACATATCCAGTCACAAACAAGCATAGCTAGGTAACAACTGTCACATCCGTCCTAGTTCTGCTAGAACTTCTTCTGAAAGTCTCTGACTGCAGATCGTGGGTTGATCACTACTAGTACATAAACAATTTCAAATGTAATTTTGCAGCATAGATCTTAATGAACCATATTTTTCAAGTTTCAAGTCACAGTAATCGTTTTAATCACCTTCACTTGTGTTTTCTACAGTACTTTTTCGTTCCACCAAACTGCGCAAGTGGAAAACCCAAGCTTTCATTCAATTAAGTTAAAATGAAACAGACGTTGACCAGGATTTTTGTCAATGTGCACGGAACATTTTGTTTGATCGACCTCAGCAATGACTTGCAATTCTCATTCATTTTTATCGACCAATGACGAAACAAAGCGCATGCATCTGCAATATATTTCTGAACTTTGTGATTCACGACCGACCGAGACAATAAGGAGTAACACGATCCAATCGCCTGAAAGCAACATAGCAAATGTTGATGTTGATTAATTCCATAAACAGAGTTAAATAAAGCTTATGTGTTATGAAGCAGCTCATATTACTTTAATCAGGAAATGCTTTGCAGGTCGGTATCACTCAAATGTTTACAATTATGACTCACGACTATTGCAATTACTGAGAAAGGATCAGCAATTATTTATTACATCATTCGCTAGCCTGTGTGTTTACACAGAGTCATTGGCGAAGTGCTTGAGAGACATATGCCATGGTCTTACCATAATAAACCCATCCTGTTTTAATTTTAACAAATTCAAATTTTGTATAGTCTTTAATAATCTAGCATATTACAACATTTATTAACTTTAGATGTCAACAACTGCTGGATTTGTTATACTAGTTGCAATTAATAAATGACTCATGGTTAAATTCGTGGAAAGATTGACACTGAATGACGCCATTTTTTCCCCTGTCATCTCTTGGTAATGGTAAAATAAACACAGACCTAAAGCAACTCATCCCTATTGCAACTCATCCCTAGCAACATCAAGAATGGATAGTGAATTATAGCTAAAAATACTTCCATGCTGGGCTCATATGTAAGGCTTATATCATATAGACTTCATGATATTACTGGTACAAAATCATATTGCTTTATACAAGTTAAACAATTAACCATATGACCTCTCTCTCTATTCTGACCAGCAGAAATGCCAGCACCCCTAGCTACCACAAAAATGACGTGCTCCCATGCATCAAAAGGATTGTAGCAATTTTTGTCAAATACAATGGCTGAAAAAGGATTTTCATGTGTACATGTATATTGCAACATATTTATTTATGTAAAAAAAAGACATAATAAACAACATTGTATGACTATACAAATTTATCAGTTGATTATTTTTACTTGTTCTTTTAAATAGCAAAATGATATCTACACACTGGAAGAAGTTGAGTAGAACACTTGATTATTTTTTGGAGTTATTAAAGAGTCTCTAATTAACAGACCACATGTGGTAACATATATTCCGCACATGCAATTTTAACAGTTGAATACAAGTGTCTGTGTTGTTCATATATATGCACTAGAAAGGGTGAATTCACGTTAGGAATTGTAAAGGTATTCAATTTGCATCAAACATGCCAACGCCTTACTCATCCTATTTATACACATGAAACCTTAAACTCATTCTGAAAGAGCAAAAAAATAAAAAATGCTTAGCTAGCAGAGGTTTCAAACACATTGACTGATATGAAACAATTTCCTGTACTCATTCAAGCATTAGCAAACTTGTGGCAATTCCCTGTTTAGTCATTTCATTGCTGGAAGTTCTAGACAAAAGTCATGGATCCTTGCAAGCTGTGGAGCCAGAGATCGCTTCAAACTTTCATTGATCAGAACAACCCAGAAGAAAGCAACAAGGCAAAGGATTCTAGAGAAACCTAAAGAATCATAGCTCCTCTCAAAAGACTGCAGATGTCTTGGTTTTAATCGAGAGATAGGACAGGCATACTTGAAAAGATGAAGAAGCGCACATAATTTAACTCACATCAATGTGCTTAATTGTATGCGTAAACATGGAACATTCCTCTTATAACTTAGGTGAAGGTCTGGTGTAGTGGCTTGTGTGTCCAACTCACAAGCATTATAAGTTCCTGGTTGTACACCACCCCCCCCCACCCCACACCACTAGTCACTATATTCTTGTGACATATCAAAAAAAATTCTGCTCTGGTATTTTGTCGATGAGTTGCATCTTCCAGGGAGTTGGCATTTCTGATTTGCGAATTTGGAACTGGGCTTTGGTTTAATAAGTTCTTTCAATGGTTTTAATACAATTTCATTCACCATTATTGCACTGCAGTGAATATGAAATATTTGAGAAAGTGGCTATATGCTGTGGTACTCTTTTCCATCTGAAGGGAATGTTTCATGAGGATCAACGAGTTTAAGAAATCTGGAGGAACTATCACACAGTAAATACACGCGTACGCACGTACCATGCATGGAGGGTCATGTGATGTGTTCCAGGGTGGTACTAATATATTACTCTCCCCATTACGCATGATGATTTCACCCAACTAGTACGTAAATGTGTATGCGTGCTTAGAGCAGCAGACGACACCCGTTACCTAGCAATAACCGTGCCTGTAGCCTAACGTGATAGCTATATTCCCGTCGAGCAGCATTAGGCTCTGTTCCATGGAGAATTCCGTGGTTGCACTGAACTAAACATTTCCCTACAGCACCAAACGCTGCAAGCCCAATGTATCTGTATTTGTTCTGTGCCAGCATGTCTACGCCGTTAGTTCTCATGTCCGATCCGTCTTGGTGCAAATCTTTCACGAAGTCACTAACACTATTCTCGAACTGCTACAGAGAAATATCAGTTTGGTACCACCCTCGAATACATTACATGACCCTCCATGCATGGTACGCGCGCCCAATTGACATGAATCCTCCAGATTTCTTAAACTCGTTGATGAGGATACACAGAGGTGGAATGGATGCAAAAATGACCCCCTTGCCTTTGTAATGTCGCTAAACACTCGTCGAAAAGAGAACATTTGATATAATCCCATCATCAGATGGACAGGGTTTCAAATCATGCTACTGCCTCCCTAACCCTTAAACTAAAGGGAGTGAAGACTCGCGCACAAAGAAACGTCTGATGCCGGTAAACAGACCTAGTTTCGAATGAGGTGTAACAGAAGTGCTAGACACCACCATCGATCCCAGAAAATACAAACACAGCTTGCTACCATCAGTAATTAGACACTAGTGTACAGTCAATACATACAACTACGGTCAATACCCACAACACGGTGTACATATAGCAGCGATGGACATCTCAGGTCTAGATAAAAGATAACAAGGTATCACGTTTCATTTCTGTCTGCATTTTGTAGCGACAAGAAGAAAACGTCACTTGCAAGCAACGGAAAGTTAACTTTTTGAGAGGGCGGCACGCGGTTTGGGACGAGTTTCAATGCCTTTAAGCATTATTAACATAAACTTCCTAAAGGAATTTATGAACCTTGAAGTCTATGAACCTTGAAATCTTACCAGCCGGACATATTCGAATCTCGGAAGAGTAGCATCTTCCCGAGGTCTTTCCTCTGCACTCTCTTCTGGTACTCGAGAGAGGTAAAGTCATTACCTAGGAGTTCTGGCTTCTGCTTGGCTATCGCTTGCAATCTCCTCCTCTCCGTGAGCGGTGTAAAATCCGAGGACATCTGAATCACTTCCCCGGCTCTACAGATGATAGCGCTATAATATTTTAGAAAGAATAGAAAATGAAAAAGAAAGAAAAATATAAATTAACCTCATTCTCAACAATAGCTTCCAGAATTTTCATAAATGTTTAGTAAAAGTTGCTCTCTGCTCCAACTGCCCTTATCTCGCCCCAATCCCCCCATTCCTTCACCACTCAATTATGACAATGTAAGGCACTGTAATTACAGTTTCTTTAAAATCAAAACAAATAGTCTTCACTTTGAACTGATATGCATTGCATAATTATTGCATCATCATAAGGTCCCCAGTTCGAGTCACTCCAAGATTTAATGTATGTCGTCCAGTTACACAGTTGTTGACAATTGACAATTTATACTCATGGACGTTAAATATGAATCTAAGAGACTGACTTCGGTCAGCTTGCGGCTTTGATAAGCCAATGAGGCTTCTTCGCGAGTTACTGCTTGCAGGAGGATCTAAAATACATACATACAATACATACATATTGTAAAAAAGGACAACATATGGTGATGTTATATTGCATTCCCGATGCACTGCTACATGTTTGTTTTCTTCATAGCGAACTTCAACACGAAAAGTACTGTTTATACTCGACTAGATCAAAAGTGGCTACATTGTATCATTAGATAGTAGCATGCATCCATTCATTATTGACAGGTGAAACTTTGATTTGCAGTCACATCAAGTTTAAACTGCTGATGTTATCACATTTGGCAGTTCTTAGTGATATGTTCTTAACATATTATCCGCTCGATATCATTTTTTCTTTCTCAATTCCATAAAGCTTCCAAAGAGGCTCTTCTCATTACTTTGAATGTAAAGTTTAATTAACTGGAATCCCCACTCCATGCAAATGGAAGTTTCTAGCGAAAACCGTTAAAGGTCGAAAGTTGCTTACACGCTTGTTGGTCATGGTTGGTTGATCATTGATAGATCACTCGACATAACACCTAAGGATATAAACACTCCTATTAAAGTAGATAATTCAAAATGACAGTTACCTGGTGAGCATCAAAAATCCAAAGATAGCAAAAACTGGGAAATTTATCGACAAGATGTGATCTTTGACAGATATCTGTGTTATGATGTGTGTTGATTTATGTGTGTGTGTCTGTTATTCATATCGAATAGGCACAACCGATGGCCATGCATGCTTGCAGTTTGTGATCTGGACCGGCCGAAAATTTCAGTGGGAGTACAAATCACACTGAAAATTGAGGAAAGACTTGAGAGTTTGACAATTAAAGGGTGTGAAGACTCGGACACAAAGAAATGTCTCATGCCGGTAATCTGACCTAGTTTCGAATGAGGTGTAACAGAACTGTTAGACACCACCATCGATCCCAGAAAATACACACACCGCTTGCTACCGTCTGTATTAAGACAGTAGTGTACAGTCAAAACATACAGCTACGGTCAATACCCACAACACAGTGTACATAGCAGCGATGGACATCTCAGGTCTAGATAAAAGATAACAAGGTATCACGTTTCATTACTGTCTGCATTTTGTAGCGACAAGCAGAAAACTTCACTTGCAAGCAATGGAAAGTTAACTTTTTCAGAGCGCGGCACGCGGTTTGGGGCGAGTCTTCAATGCCTTTAATGGATGGCAATAAATGTAGCTCTTGATGATGCAAGATTAACACCTTTAACAAGGATGAAGCTGCAGCATTGCTCAAGCTACCAGTCTCCCTCTTTATTACGTGCAGGAATTTTCATGGATGATCCTTACTACACTATATGTATGGACAATTAATCATTGAAATTTTGATTTATAAGAGTGTCATAATTGATACCAAAACCTCACAGGTACCCCCCAAACCTAATTGGTTTGGGTACATACAAAAGACGATACTTACCTGTCTCCCTTACCTAGGCACTATGCCCCTCAAATGAAAAGGAAAAACCGCTAGTACGGACACTGACGAATAGATATGTGTAGAAAGTTTTCCCACAAGTTTCGCACAACCGGTACAAATAACCCAAAACACTTCACGTAACCGAAACCAACAGTAAGAAAAATTCTCGTAAGGATGCATATTGTTCGGGATATGTGTTATTTGGGGGGGGGGGAACTGACAGATATTTGGAAGGTCAAGGCCCGGCCCACAAGCCCAAAGCTACACCACTGGATTGTAAGTATTTATGTTATAACCAATTTATATTTTTTAATTGCCATATTAATTGAAATTACAATAGTCAAGCATTGCCATCCCTTCCTCGATCCAGGCTATTAGTGAGTCCCGTACTCTTGAATTCCCGTAATTCTTGAATGGTTATCTGTTCTTGTATTCAGACTCAAAGACTTGTACTCATACTTGGGGCACTTTGTAACTCTAGGATAGTTACTATATTGTAATATCAAGTAGTCATACCCTTTAACAGATCCTTGGACTAATAATACCCATACTAAAAGGAGTTTTCCTATTCTTCCAAAGTATATTACTAATCTGCCTTCCTCACATTTCCTCATGCAGTTTTAAACTCTTTTCATCAAGTATCTAAATAAAGCTAAATACTCCATTTATTTAGAAAAACATTTCTGTTTGTGATATATAACTCTATTTCCTTCAAATTATGATATTTCCTTCCAGTCAACCAAACATCTGCAGCAATAACCTACAGAATATATATACAGGCATCACAGCTGGCACTAGGTCAAACTTATCAGGTTGCTCTCAGATATTTCTCATCCTCAGATGGCTTCCTTCTTAGCTAAGGTTAGATCACATTTCAAGGAAAATTCATTAGTTCACCCTATGATCATATGGGTGACAAGTTCAATTGACCAACACTTGGTTTAATTACACAAGATTTCCGCTGTCAGGTGTAGTTACGGAAGGTGAAGGTTAATCCTCGTTGCCAACTGACAGTATGCAATTAGCAAAGAGCCAATCATCGAGATAGCACTGACATATCATGACATGCATGTATGCCTAATGCTTTTTATATTTTTGCTTCCCTTTTTATACTTTCGTACTGTCCTTCAAGTTCTGATCTTGCGTTGATTCCGATGACGAAGTTTGTGTCAAATGAAAATAATCAACACAAGAAAAAGATAAGGGAGTGAACCCCACCCCCCCTTCCCCACCAAAGAAAATAGGAAAAAGATCTACAATTATTGAACTAAGTAAGCACAATCATATCTGCATGTCCATCGCCATGACAAAATACATAACTTGTATGCACAAAAATCATCTACCATCGGAAAAAACAAAAAACAAGTACCAAAAACAAAATTTGTGGGAGCAATTTGTGGGTTAAGTAAAGGTCAGAGTAGTTCATGATTGGCTGGACATGTTAATTTGGGTTGAAAGCAGCTGTAAAAGTTAAGTATCTAGTTTATAGTAAATGCATAGCTAATTCACCATTCTCACTATTTTGACTCAGTCATTATGGATGGTGGCTGTGTTCTGAGTATACAGCAATAAGATTCGAGATGGACTTTGCCTCGCTTGAATGGAAACTTTACATTTATACAAACTCATCCAGACGAGAGTATCAACATAAAGCACATTGAGACCGTTGGTATAATGGGCTATATAAATAAGTCTTAATATTATTATCATAGTCCAATAAAAAATCAATAAAAAACCTGTGTGACTTCTGAATGGTAGATTCAGAAGGAAGTGAGTGATTACCTTAAAGGGTCTTTAAGGGGTGCAGTGCAAGAATGTTACCAGTTTGTATCTATAGGCATTATAGATGGTAGTGAATATGCAAATGAGATGAGTAAGATTGGAAAATTATAAATACTTTTATTAATAAATTTATATAAACAATATATGTATACAAATTTAGCTACATATGCCGATCAAAACTACCATGGAAATATTACATTTGTTGACTAGCACTACTTAAAAGCTACAATTAACACTTCGCTTTTGGGTGGTTTATCTAGGTATCCACAATTGTGGCCTCCTGCTACAATCTCCGAACCTTCAAACCATTTTCCATTAAAGTTTTCCAAATCAATGACATTTTTACCCCTGAGGAAATAACAGAGTCAAGATCGAATTTCCATGATAGAAAATCACAAAAATTGTTATTACATGACATTTAACCCACCTTCCTTTTGCAACACCCCACATAGTCACTATTAAATTGAACTGTAAAGCTAACCTATCCAAGGCTGTTCAAAGTCATCCTCAGAGGAATGAGAAAAAAAGAGGAAAAAAACAGACACAGATGGTACTTGGTTCTGTTGGCATTAAAAGTCACCATTGCCTCTAAAATGAATGAATTTGGTGCCAGGAAAAGGTCATACGCTACAGGTAAACCATTAAATACCTGCAAACTCAATTGCTTTAGGGATGGTTTTTAATTAGACATTAGCTAGCCGAGTGGGTCTCGGTGGTTCATCTATAACGAAGTTTAATTCCCTCGACCAATCTGGCAATGAGTTTTGCTGTTGAATTAATTAGACAATTAATGCTGACGAGGACACTGAGAAAGGTTATCAAACGTTGGATAGCAGTGTTTAATTTCGGTGACAGTATTTGCCGATCGACTCTTCCAGTGCGGTTGCTATGGAAACAGCACATAGCGAGATGAGCACAAACACTGTATATGGAGTCTAGGATGTGATCTACATTAACAATGATTTCTTAGAGTGTTTGGTCCTGTATCTATTGCTTATGATACTCCCCAAACCTAACTGGGTTGAAGTATTTATTTTTATGAATGATGAAGCTGGTAAGAGCGGAATGAAGACAATCTAGCAAGTTTTGTGCGTAAAAACCTAAAGTGGATGTTCTAAGATAAGAAATCTGTGAAAAGCATGATACTTCTGTGGGACTGTGGGATAGTGGGATGTGGGACTAGGGGGTACAGTGCTAAATGATTACCAGTTGAAGTAGCATAGGAAAGCTGCATATATTGTTACTTTACTTGCTTCACAACTGGTACACATTTAAGATTCTAATGAATGGGGCAAAATATATCATAAACCAATAACAAACTGGTCCAAGAATTTGTTAATTATATTCCATGAACTCTGACCCTAAATTGATAGATAAAAGTCAGTTTTGCGGATCAAGTATAAACCTACATGTAGATGTAGCATTGTTCCGATTAAACATATGCAAAATAACTTGACCATTAGGACAAGCATGGTAGAGATTCGTTTGTGTTTTTCACTTTATAATTAGGATAAGCTACAGATATATCCAGTGTACAGCACTATAGCCTAACCTTTATATACCATGCACTAATAACCAGCTGAATTCACAAGAGATTTGTGGGTTCATGACCACACTTATACTTTTCTCAGCTTTCAACCGTATATAGCAATATCTGAGTTTACTTTTTATATTTGAGTTTATCAAGATTGTGTTGCTAGCGTTGCTAGGGCTGACAGAGTAGGGTGGCATCCTACCGGAAGCACAGTGAGATTTTTATTAAAGTTAAGTTGGTTGAACTTTCAACTTGCGACTGCCTCGATTTGTCCAAAAGTAGCATGGAATAGTACCATCATAATACAGGCAAAATGGTCCAGGCATTTTCTCAAGTTTATCAATCAGATCCATTTTCCTACCATTTTTTACAAAATGGACTTTTTTTGTAATTCAGAAAGAAAGTCAGCCCATGTGGAAAAAAATGGTTTTGGGGTTGACTAATATGAGAGGCTAAACTATTAACGAGAATTGTCACACTCTCTGGTATAATACCTACTGCTGTGACTGTTACCCATGCATATGCATAGGAGACAGGTATAATTAAGAGAGGAATATCAACTAAATGCGTGTTTGTAATAAATTTCAAGCTTGCGATGAAGAATTAAAGAAAATAGAAATGAACAGATTGCAATTAATACAATGATGCCCCTATAGCATAGGACCTCTCAAGAATTTGTAGCCAAATATTCCTTCCAGTTACATAGTAACAAAGCCCATGCATATTCAATGATGTTTCAATTAAGATCACAAATTATTCATGTAACAATTACATATATTAGATCTCTTTCCCCACCGCTGAGTCTATAATAATAACCTGGAGTCATATAAACTTAATTTGAAGTTAGTCATGCAAGGCATACCAGCTGCATAATTAACCTAGATGTCGGTAAACCTTTAATTAAAGCTTTCTCCATCTAGCAATATGCTGCAATGGTCACTAAAGTGTCTCTCCTTTGACTGAATTGCAATATCAGTCTTGCCTGCCTGAAAATCTGACCGTAATATCAATCCCATTGAACATTCCGCATTTCATACAAAGCTGACGATTTTTCGGCCAATACACGAAATGAGAGAAGATATAATTTAATTTATCTGGTCCGTTTAAGTAAACGAATCCCTTTTAGGAAATCATTTTGAAGGTTGTTCCAAAAATAGCATTGTAGGAATTCACGAAACCTGACAACTCAGATGACGAGGTCATAATGATTCCTATATATTGTTTTTTCCATGTTGAAAAGTGAATATAGGAGCATATATCTTCATTTATAACATTTGACAGGATAAACCTACACATATACTAAGTAGCACATTGGAGACTGTTACGCTAGATTTGAATAGTACCTCGGATATAATGGACTAATTTCTCTGATGGCAACCTCACAAGATCCTAATTGCAACAAGAAAGCAAGATTCCTGAGGTAACAAAGTTCATATGAAAATCCCTTTTAGACACGATGAGTGGTAGAATGAGAAGAACTATCATTGACCATAATTAGTGAACAGGACTGAGGGTGCACCCTTCCTGATTAACCACTCCCAGGCATATGATGTCCTTCATGTACATATACAGTGAGCTCTATAAAGGTTACCAGTTTAACTCGACACGATAAAACAGGAGTGCCAATATTGTGAGGAGACAGGTAACCATGGCAGCCAAGTAAATTGCTGTGATCTGATCAAAAGTGGTTGGCAACATAT
The DNA here is from genome assembly GCA_020650975.1 of Apostichopus californicus. Taxonomy (NCBI): domain Eukaryota; kingdom Metazoa; phylum Echinodermata; class Holothuroidea; order Aspidochirotida; family Stichopodidae; genus Apostichopus; species Apostichopus californicus. The sequence continues at coordinate 18,279 of JAIPMN010012648.1, forward strand.
TCCTTGAGCTATTCATCGGCATAGCTGACCCCACTTTCAAGATCTCTAAATGTTAATACATTCTAACATGTCAAGTTTATACGTTTTCAGTAGTTCGTCCAAACTGTTCACACACATTAAGGATCTGTTTTTGAAATGCCTTTTTTTAGTTTTGTTTTTGGGTAGAAGTGACTTACTTGCTGCTGAAATTTGAGTATCTGTAACCATTATTGACTTTTTCAAATACTGAGGGGTGGGGTAGGGTGGGGTGGGGACATTAAACTGAACAACTGTAGTTGCTGAATTCTGCCCAAAGTAAAAATTCAAAGTCCACCTACGTCACCAACAATTTTTTCTTCAGAAACAATGATGCTTTGATGCATTTTAAAAATAAAACGGGCAAATTTAATAATCATTGACGGCAGTTCTTAATTCCCAGGGAAGTGCTCTTGAGATGTGACTTGCACATTGGAAGTCCATCTACGCAAACATCCGTTTGCGGGGAAATTATTTAGCATGTATATATGCGTCTGCAGGGAACTCAACGAGCAGGTACTGGGAATTTGGTGAGGTTTCAAGACGACCATATTTGGAATGTTTAAACAGTAAATGGGTTTTCTTTGTTGACTGTCTTCATATTAACTTTGCACAGAGCTGCAAAAGCTATGCATAATGCAGTCTGAATGAAAGCAGCCTTGTTACTTCACTTTAGTGTTGTTCTTTACATACACTATCTCATTGTCATAGATCAACATTTGCTTTACACGAAGGGGTGGAAAGTGTTATTAGGAACCAATAAAAACCCCAAAACATACTGGTTTGGGGATTTACAAGCGAAGATACTTACCGTCTCCCACTCCACAATTGCACTTTCCTATCTACCTAACTACACATTTGGAGTGGGAGAAGGGTAAGAGAGGAGCAAAGTTAATCTACCAGCTTTCATACTCACTGACAGAAAATTTTAATTATCTATTAAGAGTGCCTGTGTTTGACAAGAAAAGGGGGAAAGGAGATGGGGGAAAAAGAGGGAAATGGGAAAAGGGAGGGGGAAGGAGGGAAAGGGAGGGGGAGGGGATAAGGAGAACTTCCTCTGATTATGTTCTGCAGCATCCTTTGTCAAAATTTGTGGATATCATCAAACCAAATTTCTTTTGTCATTTTAATTGCAATAGAAATGCAAAGTATAGGTAAGAGTGGAGACATGTAAGACCAGTGTGAATTTAAACTAGAAAGAAGATCTTTTTCATAACAGTCTCCACTAAAGTGATGATTTTTGCACTTAAAAAATTGTCAGCTAACAAATCAACATAATTCATATAAATTGTCATCATTGGCATGGCAATTAATTAAAGGCACAGCTGAAAACAAATTAATATTCAACAAAGCCAGAATTCATTAACCGGATGCCTGTGTGCGTTCGTTGGCCTGTAACATTTGAATGCCTCTTGCACAGATGTAACATGACATTTACGATTAAATGGTATGCTCCCAAAAATAGATTTGATACATCTTCCGAAAAATAGATCTGTACGTACTGGCATTTTGGTCCTATATCCCAGAAAAACAACTGCTCACTTTTATAAAAGATACTGCATAGATTATAAAATAAAATACTCAAGGGCTTAATGAGAAAAAAAGAGATGGAAGAGGATTGGGTGCTGCAGTGTGAGTGCATGGGAGGATGCCATTGGCAACTAAATTGATTGGGGGCGGGGGAGGGGGGGGGGTTGCTGTTCAAGTAATAATAAACTATTGAACAGACAATTGGATGGCATTTTCAAACATTTCTAGTTTCTGAGAGATATGTATAAAAGTCTTAGGATCATATAGTAGACCCAATCCTATAACAGATTATCTGTGTTTGAAAAGAAAGAAAGAAAAGTCTTTTGTATCATGCAAGCAATTTGGAATTTACTAAAAAAACGGTTTATATGTACAAAGGATATTCCAGGGTTAACTTTACTTGATACTGAAGAGAGAGAGGGCATAATATAGTGAAATTTATTGTCAAGACACCTATACATGCCAACTTTAGGATATAACATTTTGACATGATGCATTTTGCACCTAAAACAGAATTTGCATGTTAACAAGTTGTGATGCAAAAGATGACCATATTAACAAAACTCTTAGTCTAAATTATTTGGCTTCCAATTCTGTACTTCCAAAATAGGACATCGCATAACACACATTGTTAACGTCACATTCCCTGCAAATCAGATTAAAAACCTAGCCAACCCAAGGTGTTAAGAAAATCACCCAAAGCAAACATACCTGTTAGCTCAAGTTCATGTAAAAACTGACCCAATTAATATTAACGACTGCAAACTGCTACAACAACAAACTAAACCAATAGTTGAACAATCCCATGTAAACTTCCGGTTGCAGTTTCACTCCTAAAATTACTAAATGAGCTTTAAATTATATGTACTTCAGTTTTCACTTTTGAGAGTTACTTCAGCAATAATACGGATGTGACAGTGAGGGGGGAGGGTGGGGTGGGGGGGGGGGTGTTACTGTGTCAATGTGTACAATGATGTACTTATACTAACCGTGAATCCCCAGCATTGGCAATGTAAAGTTTATCAAAGAGGAAGACGGCCACCAACGACGTGCATCCGCCAGAAATAAAGTAGGACTGCTTCTGCTGTCCGATGAGTTTATCCTGTAAGAAAGTTAAAAAACATGAAATCCATTAAAAATTTGACCAAATTTCATTATTAATATTTAATATCTGGTTTACAAAGCTAACTGCAAATTAATTTATCCTCATATGAATTGGCTAGATGAGAATCCAGATTTAATAAAGCATTAGCTATGGCAAATGACTAAAAGCAAGATGACCTTTAAAAGAATTTTGCTGAAAAGAAAAAAACTGTGAAAAGAACAACGAAAAATACAATTGACAAGATATTAAAGTGTAAAAAATTGATACAAATGTTGCAAAATTTGTATTTTATACTAATTTTCTGACAAAATTGACTATTAAAACATGCTTTTAACAAAAGTTGTGTCACCTGTCATAAAATCATAGTTATAAACTTTTCTCTGCATTTCTCTGATTTATTCAGTCTCCTTCATAGGTCAAAAGTTAAAATTGTGAGTTTTTGACAATATTCCAAAATTGCTGAAACGTCCTTGAATTTAATTCAAGGTCAACCCCTGTCGGGGTTGAGTTCTGTGGTAGCATCCAGGCCGGGTCAAAACCTTAAATACAGCAGGATTCCATAATTTTCAATTCATCAAAGAATTTGAAATGATTAACTTTCAACATTTTTCTTTAAGATCGAG
>JAIPMN010012649.1:0-13739 GCA_020650975.1 Apostichopus californicus
ATATATTCTTCAGCGTATGATTACCGAAAGTGACATGGAGTAGCAGGATATTACAGTTTCCAGAAATTTTCTTTTCCTTTTTTTCTAGATTTATCTGCCCAAAACTCATTTTGGTGGATGGCAACAACAGGTAAATTCTCAATCAAGTGGTTTTGGAGATTGAATTGATTTGCAAGAGGTTCACAAATCTAGGTTGAGTCATTCTCATTCTTAGAGTAATTAACATCTTCAACAAATTTGGGTACAGGGGGTATATATCTTTACATACATATACTTACCAGTTGAAAAATGATCGAATGGCCCCTTCTCCAAACTCTTCCAACTGTTGTGCCCCAAACGGTCCCACGTTGGCTTTGATCCCTCCGGTTCCAATTGCCACGAGGAACAAGGCGATTGCAAAGTACGCCAGTTTTGCAGGTCCCTCAAAACCTTGTTCATACTCATAAGATATAGCGGGTAAAAGTGCAGTACCTATATGGAAGGCCGAAAATGATTTAAAGGAGGAATGACAATTGAGCTCCTTTTTTTTGTATTATCTGTCATCTTTCTTTAAATGGTATGCACCTTGATCAGACTCAAGCCAGCTGCACACTGCGGCCTGGCTCATAAACACCAACCAACTGAACCAAACCATCCTATTATAACTGCTAAATTGAACAAAGCATGGAATTGTTGGACAACTTGTGAGTGCTGAAGACTGCCAATGATCAACATTTTTGCCAGTTTCAAGTCTCATGGGCTCCAGTTTAAAGGGAAATGCAACATCCAGAGCATTTTTCCCCGAGTTGCAGTTGCTGTTCCCAACTGAAGCTGCCCTTTTCACATGAATGTTCTCTTCTCATCTTCTTATGACTTAAATAGGAGAGATATTAAAGGGTGTGAAGACTCGCGCAAAAAGAAACGTCTAATGCCGGTAATCTGACCTAGTTTCGAATGAGGTGTAACAGATGTGTTAGACACCACCATCGATCCCAGAAAATACGCACACAGCTTGCTACCGTCGGTAATTAGACACTAGTGTACAGTCAGTACATATAGCTGCGGTCAATACCCACAGCACAGTGTACAAATCATACAGCGATGGACATCTCAGGACCAGCTAAAGATAACAAGGTATCACGTTTCATTACTGTCTGCATTTTGTAGCGACAGTCACAAGCAGAAAACTTCACTTGCAAGCAACGGAAAGTTAACTTTTCAGAGAGCGGCACGCGGTTTGGGGCGAGTCTTCAATGCCTTTAAGTATGCACACATAAATATATATGGAATTCATTATGATAATGGCAATCTGACTCATAGGCTACAATACAGTCTGAATATTAGGCAGATTCAACCGATACTGTCATGGACAGTTTATCAGAATTTAGACACAATTTATTTAAATGTTGCAGGTTGAATAGAGAGTGCAGACCTACAGAGCCAAATATTGACGACTGTACATGCGTGTATATACAGTATGTATACAGTAAACCACTTAAAACATACCCACTAAGTAGAGCAAGGCACTTCCATATATGGTGTTGAATCGTCCCGCTATAGTATCGGCGATGTATCCCCCGAAAAGCGGAAGAAAGAAGGAAGTACCAGTGAAAGCCAGTGATATCGTGAGTGCCGTGGCACTCTGCACCCCCAGGACACTCGTACAGAATAAGACCAGATTTGCACTGATGCTGTAGAAGGTTAATCGCTCACACAGCTCTGTGAACAAGATGCATAGCACCACCGAAGCCCGTCCTGACTTCCAGAACTAAGGATAATTTAAAATGGTTTCAAATTGGTTTTCCTTTCAAAAACTGTTTCAAATGAATTTATTTAAGCTTTGTTTGCAGGATAATGTTTGTTGCAATTATCAGTATGATGACATAAAACTGAATGGGCAAGGTGGGGTGGGGGGGGGGATATGTAGTTGGAAAGGGGAGGGACCAAGCTGCTATCATCAGCATGTACCCTTATATATATCAAGGTATTGTGATATAATTGGCTGTTAGCTTTAATACTGTATACAATATTGTACTTTGCACAGAAAATACTGGAGGTTAATAAACACGTACAGGTCTGTTTAATTTAATATCTATGCGCAAAATTGGACAGTTTTATGTATATTCTCTTGGTGCAATATCAGTCCAGATCATAAGCTTGCATGCATATATGTTTAACCAGCAACACAAAGTAAACCATACTACAGTAATTGTGTTATATTTTCGGTATAATAAAGTGACTTTTATTTGACATTTACAGTAGCATGTTTTGGACAATCTCTGGGCAGATTTCAGGGACCATTCTCCAGTATACTAACTAGGGGTAACCTGGGATTTCCCGTTGCTAATTACTCTCCTTCCTCCCTCCCTCCCTGCCTCCCCTCCTCCTCCCTCCTCTCCATTACTCACTCCCCTCAGTAATGAGATGAAGAAGCATAAGCATAACAAATGGACCAAGAAGTAAGATCTGCTCTTGAACACATGGCTTGAAAGCAAAAAAGAAGAATTTTATGACTAACAATTTATTCTAACTCTCACTTATTATTAAATATTATAAAAACTCAGATCAACCAAAATATGCCATATTTCAAGGATTCAAGAATTTAACAGCCTTTTGACTCCAGGAATAAACATAAATATTGAATGTTTGGTAATGTCAACAAGTTGCAGGGAACTTATAACATGAGACTGCAGGTACCCTCTTCTAGCCACTTCACCTACTCTAGAAATGGTCAATCAAAGATTTGCTTTTGAAATTCCAGTAAAATAATGACAAATTTATCAATGAAGCACAGTCTTTAGATTTAACTATACAACCTTGTGTTCATTTCTATAATGGAATCTCAAACAATTAAAGATGAATCAAAATCAGTCAAATTTTGGACGTTATTCATAGAATCAAGATTGCAGGAACATATTGTTTATAGTAATTAATTATTTGGGTGTGAAGACTCGCGCAAAAAGAAACGTCTAACGCCGGTAATCTAACCTAGTTTCGAATGAGGTGTAACAGAAGTGTTAGACACAACCATCGATCCCAGAAAATTACACACACAGCTTGCTAACGTCGGTAATTAGACACTAGTGTACAGTCAGTACATACAGCTGCGGTCAATACCCACAGCACAGTGTACAAATGATACAACGATGGACATCTTAGGTCCAGCTAAAGATAACAAGGTATAACGTTACATTACTGTCTGCATTTTTTAGCGACGAGAGAAAAACTTCACTTGCAAGCAACGGAAAGTTAACTTTTTAAAGATGGCGGCATGCTGTTTGGGGCGAGTCTTCGATGCCTTTAAGCTATAAAAATGCCTTTTTTATTACAATGGAAATAGTAATACCATTTTTGTTCTTCAAATATTTTAAGCAGATTATATCTTTATTGTCAATGACATACATTTACATATTTGTACACACTAAAACCTGTGATGGTACAATATCCACATACAGTATGGAAGATCAATTAAAAGTTAAAACTGAAGAAAAATTGTCATATCTTTCAGTCATTTCAAATCAAAAACTTGCAGAAACATAGGCTGTACTTTAAGCTGACTTGCAAGTTTACAAACATAATTAATTAAATTACTTATAATAAATTTAATAATTACCACATACAGCATATCATAAACTCTTACACTGTCAAGTTCACCATGAAACAGTTCGGATAAAACTACTTCCTGTTGCACATAATGAGCTAATCAAACAGAGAGACATAATTATCGCCTGATGGAATTTTGAAAAATCAAGCTGACATTCAGTTTCGCATGGCTCCTAACTTTCATGAGCAAAAACATTTTCACTGAACCAGGTATGTATGTAACTAGCACAGTTTCGAAAATCTTGTATATATATATTCTCTACTCAGTAGTGACTTCGAAAGCGTCTTTGGTACCTACCGTTTGGGGTATAAAGTCACCTGTCCACGCACTACAACACCACAAAAGTATGTTGCTGTGTATCATGTTTCCCACACTTTTAAACAAATGAAATTCCAGACATTTTCAAGACTTATAAACCTGGTTCTTACGGTTTACTATGATGCCTATACACACTAATGATGATCTACTGTTTAATAGGCTAACTATGTTAAGCTTGCCTTACAATTGTAACTATAGCACTAATGTTTGGTGAGGGGCACATTCAAAGAGCAATGGCATCTCCCAAACATAACATACCCTAGCCATAATTTTCCGCTACAGTTTGATCTATGCCGTTAACGTTATCTCAAGAAGAAGCTTTCAAAAGAGGATTTTTTTTCGTACTTTTCCAGACTTTCAAGTTCTAGACTTTGATTTTCAAGCACACTTAAATTGTATGTATGTATGCGTGCATGTGTGTGTGCATGTATGTGTGTGTTTGCGTGCGTGCGTGTGCGTGTGTGTGTACGTGTCTATGTGTGTATGTATGTATGTGTGTATGTGTGTATGTATGTGTGTATGTATGCGTGTATGTGTGTATGTATGTATGTATGTATGTATGTATGTATGTATGTATGATGTAGAAAAATTTATAAATTTAATGCATAACGAAAACCATATTACCTTCTAAAAGAAAATAATTAACAGACTTACAGAGTTACTTTAATAAAAGGATATTCCAGACGAAAATTAATTTTAGAGAACATGTATAACGAAAGAAGAATACATGTAGGCCTACAGTATATTATCTATATTATCTATGCCTATAATAAAATGACATTAGTCTTGCCCTATTCTAAAATGTACTATAATGATTTCTTTTTAATATTTGACACCTTTTGCTAATTCTTCTTTTTTGTTTTTAATAATTTTTATATTTTGATAATTCTTATACTTTAGATTATTCTTATATTTTTTATAATTCTTTTATTTCCATTTTTATCTATTTTGTAGTTGTCTCCACTTTACAGCTTTAATTGTTTAGTATCTGTACATTCAATTGTTTTTGTTTGCTATGTTTTACTTTTTATGTATAACGTTTAATTTAAAAAGCAGGGCCTTATTGGAAACCAGCTTTTGCTGAATAAGCAACCCTGGATAAAAATGCGAATAAATAAAAAATAAAATAAATAAAAATCTATTGAGAGCTCCTCTGGAAAGCAGTGCTTCTGCACTGAGCAGGACTACCCTCATTAAAGATGACAATAATAAAAACAAATTAAAAAATGCATCCTGATGAAATATGTAAACAATTCCTATATTGCATTAAATTAACGAGATACTGATAATTGACATTGTCACAGTTTGTACCATATTAACTCCCAAGCTAACATGTGTGATGTGATATTTGCACATTGACAGACTTAAAATGATTTGTATATATTGCTTTGTTCTTGGACTGGATAGGGTTCCAAATTTGCTTTTAGGGGATGTGAAGTATTTATAAATTACCCACGGCCAAATGACTGCAAGGTATTTCATAAAATTGTTAATGCACCCTGCTACTATTCCCTGGTAGAAATGCATCCCAATTTTGAAGAAATTTGGACGAAGATTTTCAAGTAAAAATTTTAACAAACATGTCAGTGTGTGCATCTAGGACATCACACCTGTTTGCTTCAACTTCACGTTTGGTACAAAAGCATCCCAACTTATAATGCTATTATCTCCAAAACAATACGTACTTGTGTACGAAGTGAATGCAAATTTCAGCATGTTGCTTGAAATATGTTCTTGAATCAAAAATAATTTTGTTCTGGACTATCCGTTATCTTTTTGTGCCCTGTGGGGGGGGGGTGGGTGGGTGGGGGTTCTAACTACTCTCACAACATCAGCCATTATTGCTTTTCAAAAACTGAGAAATGAATCCCTAAATTACGTGAAGTATATAGGACAGGGATTGAGGCAGGGGTAACAGATTGGACCATGTAGGAATGAACTTGTTACTGACTGAGCAGTGATCCAACCAGTGGCACTGATGGGGTTTCAAGGTGGATATACACACAGTTCCAGGCCATGTTTGTACTTACACTAACATCTTCCACAGCAGTAACCACACCACTACTGGTACTGGCCCGATGACGGCGATCCACATTTTTGCGGCCGACGAGTGGCGTGTGCTCGGATCTGTCACTCTCTGAATCCATATTCCACAGTCTGCCAAGTAATATTATCCGCAAATTTAAGACCTTTTCAAGGAAAGTCTAAGAGAAATTGTAAGAAAGAGTAGATATTTCCAACAAGTCAAATGAATGGCATAGTGATTTTAAATAAAAGTGCAGTGGTAAACTTATTACTCTGTAACCGGATTGAGACAACACCACTATACCATGTCTTCCTGTGAAACAGGAAGTTTGGTTTGCATTGTTAGAAATAATCCGACCAACCTAGCTTGTTACAGTTTTAAACCACATTGAAAAAGGGATTCACAAACTCACCTGATCAAAGATAGTGAAAACTTCAGTGAAACAATACCTACAAAGACAACACAGTGGTTTGTCACTCATGCCTGTAAAAATCAATCGCCACCTTTTTCAAGGAAAAAGGTTATATTGCTTTTCATGTATCCTAACATTACTGGTAACATTACAAACCTGATGGTGCTGTACAATACATTTCAAAGCAAGGCACTCCACAGCTGCGCATGCATGGGACTACAGCTGTGAGTGTAGTGGCCCACCTCAGATTAGCTACAAAATTTCCCCGAGGTCCACAAGATTCATTTATTGCTCACCTAGCTGTTTTAGATAATATTTTTAATGTTATCTTTGTCCTTTCTTTTTTTACCATTGTTACTGATTCTGTATCCAAAAAAAACCCAGCAAATTTTCATTTATATGCTTTTCCTCAGTGTACAAATATTTAGATAGTGACAGAGAAAGTACTAATCGACAATAGTCGTTGTACAATGAGAAGGGAAGTATTCTATAAAACCTTAGTATAGGCTTAATTAACTAGTAGAGCCACTCCCCGAGATAAAAGAGAAAAAGGAAACAGAGAAACAAAATGTTATATTTTTAGCTACATGTATGTAGATCGGAATATCCATAGGAAATAATTTATCCAGTATTTGCATTGCAAAATGGTCACTGCTATACAGGTCCATAGATTTAAAGTGCAGTTTTCAAATACAGAAACTATCACAAGAATTCAGAGACTTCTAAATGGCTACACAAAATCTGAACACCAAATTACTCCCAGAACCAACGTACACCTATCCATACTTCGGATATCCACAACACTGTCACAAAAGGACATTAAAGATACACAGGTGGAACCTGGGCCATCAAGGCCCTGATGATGGGGATGGTCAGAGGGTGCTACAGTCCTGGGGCCCAGGGTTATAATGAGGGGTCCATTGGAAATGTGGGAATAAATCTCTTCTCATTGTCATCATGTATATCTTTACTTTTAGGAAAATAAAATCAAGACTTACTAAAGGGACCTGGCTCTCGGGTACCCTGAGTACCTAACAACATCACTCTCGTTGAGTTATGACAACAAACAAGGTTGTAATGTACTGCAGTAGGCATTTGACAAACAGACAGAAAATAGGAAGTAAGAAAGAAAGTTGACAAACAATTTTCTCTCCATCTTGAGTTGCATGCAGGGATCCCAAGATTCAGTGGCAGAGCTAGGGGTATTGGTCAGAGGGGGCGAGAATGGTCTGTAGGGGCGCTTTCAACACTATCTAAGCGGAGCACTACCACAGGTTGGCGCGGAGCATACAGAAATTTTTTGAGTAAGGATGCTCCCTAGATCGTCCGAAATGACCCTTTCCGGGCCTTGCTAATTTGCAGATAAACGAAGAATAAATAGGTGTCATCGCCATTTTGTCAGAAAATTACACCAACAAAATGTGACACATGTCAATAGGGATTTGAAAGCGCAATAAAAAAGTCAATAATCGCGAATAAGTAAAAAGTGGTAAAGAGCTGAAAAGGGCGCCAGCAGTCCATTTGAGTCCGTCAGGGGGGGCATCCGCCCCCTCTGACTGTATGGACACTCCGCCACTGCCAAGATTGAATAATTCACACAGATACTGTCTAATCCCACTCATGGCAACTAGCTTCATATCTCCAAAGTGTACATGTTCTACGACACTACGTTGGATGTGCAAATGGATAAGCCTGTACATTCAAAGAAAGTTATAACAACATATAACTCACAAATCAATTAAAGTTCTCTACAGCAATGGTAGTTGGCCTATTAAAGTTAATTATACATCACATGCTGCCCTGTATCTGAACTGAAAAACAAGGAAGTATAGCTGTATATGAATCAGTTTTGAATCCAAAAGTTGTTTTCAATTCAAAGAATGGATATTAAAATCACTTTCAAGGTTTACAAAGACGGTAGGCTTGTGTTATGTAAATTCTGTTGTGTAATGATCGACAGGAAGTGAAGGGTTTACTGCATTATATATGTATTCTACACAATGCTTCACATACAGATTACAGTAGTAGTAGAAGTATATATATTGTCAAAAAATTCAGGTGTAAAAAGAAGAAAAAAATCTCAGTTTGTAATGTAATCTTCTCGTCTAGCAATAACATCTAATGATATGTCTATACATCTAATGATATGTCTATATTAATACTGTATACATACATCAGCTCAAAACTATAATATATATCTATATAAAATATATGTATAGATACTATAATATTTCTCTTTCACAGGAATTTCTTTTGATTTTGATCAATGCCATGAATATTGTAGTATGTAGATCACTGTGCATATGAATGTAATATAAAGATTATGAGTACATAGTGCACATCAGTGTACAGTAAATACATACTTTCTTAGGCGCTCATGACTTAAGATTCATTTTTTTTACTAAAACCATGAAATTCGGTAAAGTTTTGTCCTGAAGTTTGTACAGAACTGTACAGGTAGGTCATAAAATACAAGAAAAACAGCTGCAGCTTTCAAGCTAAACCCTGACTTTGGGCACAAAGTTGAATCTGAAAAAAAGCAACAACAAAAAAAAAGCATTGCTACAGTATTCGTCCAGGTTGAACATCTACCCCACTTTTAATTTTTGAGAAATGAGTAAGGACCCTTCAAACGTACGAGGTTAAATTGTCTGGCGCATTCCCCAGTATTGTCCCCTGGAGGTATCCACTTCTCTTTGACCCCCTCTCGGATGTCTTACTCTTACTGACTGATAGAGATCATAGGACCTCATTCTTGTGTTTACGCCATCATGATAAAACTTAGATTCAGTCTGACGTTGTTCAACTGACTGTTTTAGTGGACGGGTTTTACAGGGGAAAGTTGAGTTCGGGGAGCTCTGTTTACAAAGAGCTCTGCTGGCGTCTTGCCAATCGTTGTATGTGGAATGTCCCTATACTGAAACAGAATATGAGAAACCTTATGTTGTAAGCTTCAGAACTTTCTCTCCGATTTCTTTAACATTCTCTTGAATGTCTGGACATGTTTTTTTCTGCCAGGCTGTAGCTATAGAAGGATGATAGGGAGGAGTCAAAGTGTGTTCAATGGAGTTTATTTCTAAGAATATGTTTTAACTCTTCGACTATAAACTGTGGACCGTTATTGGTTTACCACTCGCATAGGGAAACCAAATTGGGCAAAAACTGCTCATAAACGAGAAATAGTAGCTGAGGTTGTAGTACTTGTCATAGGGAAAACTTTAAGCCATTTAGAATGACTGTCAACCAGTAACAAATTGCTGTCCATTTGATTTCTGCGTAATCTAGGTGAACTCTTTGCCATGGTTCAGTAGCCAGGGCCACAGAATATTAAAGGGGGTTTTGTATGTATGTATTTTAGATCCTCCTACAAGCAGGAACTTTATCAAAGCCGCAAGATGACCGAAGTCAGTCTCTTAGATTCATATTTAACGTCCATGATTATGAATTGTCAATTGTCAACAACTCTGTAACTGGACGACATACATTAATCTTGGAGTGACTCAACTCGGGACCTTATGATTGAAAGGCACCGGCGTTAACCACTGAGCTAACACTCCTCTGGGTTTTCTTGGGAGTGTTTTGCTCACTTGAACAAACAGAACCAGATCTTCTATATCCCCATCCATCCCTGGCCACCAGACAAATGATCTCCCTAAGGATTTCATACGGGACATCGCAGGATGACAGTCTTGTAATTCACTTAATATTTGTTTTAGAAATGCCCGAGGAATAATAACACATTTACCCCACAGTACGCAGCCATCTTCTATTAAAGGGTGTGAAGACTCGCGCAAAAAGAAACGTCTAATGCCGGTAATTTGACCTAGTTTCGAATGAGGTGTAACAGCAGTGCTAAACACCACCATCGATCTCAGAAAATACACACACAGCTTGCTACTGTCGGTAATTAGACACTAGTGTACAGTCAGTACATACAGCTGCGGTCAATACCCACAGCACAGTATACAAACGATACAGCCATGGACATCTCAGGTCCAGCTAAAGATAACAATTAAGGTATCACATTTCATTACTGTCTGCATTTTGTAGCGACATGAACAAAACGTCACTTGCAAGCAACAGACAGTTAACTTTTTCAGATGGCCGCACGTGGTTTGGGGCGAGTCTTCAATGCCTTTAATTGACCGTGTCCAATGTGGACTCAGTTTTTCATCTGTACAATGCTTTTGCATATCCTGACAAAGTACATTCAAAATACTTTGAACAAGACCACATCTTTTTAGTGACCTGCTCGATCTGATCGCAATAACAGGAAGCTTACCAACTCTAGTATTAAATACATAGCTCTCATTTGGATCGACTTTTCCATTCGAGCTGCGCTGTAAAAATTGGCAATCTACTTAACTAGATCTGCATTTGCGCTTGGGCAGAAGTGCGATAGACTATATCATACTGATAGCCTGCCAAACTTAAAGTGTACGAGAAGCATAGGCGACAGGGCGCTCAGAACCATCACAAAATCTATGACTGATAACCTGCACCTAATCCATACGGACTCGCATCTACGCTTTTGAGGGATCGCAATGAGCTACAACTTTGTAATCTGTAAGTACTTGTTTTGCATACGTAAACGCTTCCTGACAATCATCGGTCCAATTCCATTCGGATTTATGCTCAAGCAAAAACATACAATGGATGGACTTTTTAAGCTAAATTTTAGACGAACTACCATAGTAACTTACAGTATCATTCCCCAAAAAAGACTTCAGCTCTGAGGTGTTATTGGGTATTGGCGCACGCCTAATTGCCTCTATTTTGTCTTGCACGGGTTAAATGCCTTTGCCACTGGGACTATGCCCTAAATATTTGACTACTGATATGTAGAAATGACACATGCAATGGCATTTAAGCGCACATTAAACCTATTTATTCGCTCCAAAGTAGCTTTGGAACATTAAAATGATCTTCGACACTGTTTGTCGCTTCTCGAATATCGTCTACATAGCAAAATACATTGGGAATACTAATCAGTATTTTATCCATAGTGGACTGGAACAGCTCCGGGATGTTTTCACACCATAGCAAAGATGTTTGGGGACTAATAAACCCTTATGGGTATTACAATTAGCAACTGTGTCGATTCCTGGTTTAGATACAATTGATTGAACCCACCGACAAAATCAATAACAGAATACACTGCAGGTTGAGAACCTTCCTGTGCCGATTTAGCAAAGAAAGTCTTGTAGATTTGGAAGTTTATATCCATCTTCCTCAAACAGATTATTTAACTTTTTGTAGTCCCCACAGACAGATCCATTTACTTTAGGTACATATTTACGGTAGGCCACGCCCATTCACTAAACGTAACAGGATTAAGGATATCTGCCTCGATTAGTCTATTATACTCTTGTTCCACTTTGCCAACAATGTAATACGAAACTTCCCTACACTTTTGATACAAAGGTTTTGCATTGGGTTTCAGATTTAGGGAAGCCGTAAATGCCTAGATACCTGAATCTTTGTCTTATATAAGAGTTTACTGCTTCTCTAGAAGCTCACAAAAATCTTGTGGATGATTAGGTTGGGGAGTGGGAAGAACCGACCAAATTAGCAGTATTAGGTTTGCTACATGCAGAAGTTGCATTCTTCTTGTGAGTCCACATTGAAGACCTCAGCTATAGAGCCACACCCTTTAATGTCCCTGATTACCTATGTCTAGTTTCTTCCACGTCGATGAGTCATTTAAAATGACTCATCTAAACCAGTTAAAGGTATGCCAGATATTCAAATATGGTCACCATTGGTCAAATTTGTTAAACTATTTATTACCAATCTGCATGAAATTTACCTCACTGAGACACTCATGAGACATCTTGTATGTTCATTAAGAATGTCTGAGAACAATTTGGAGAGTAAAGACCTTCAAGAAAGTAGTTTTGAAAACTTCGAGCAATTATAGCGTGCTATAATTTGGGACCTATACAGACAACCAAATTTAACAGCCCAAATCTCATTTTGTGACTTTTTTTATTATAATCAGCTGACATGACAATCAACACTGCAGCTTTTCCAATCTAGATTTAACTTAGGCCTTGGCCTACTCTAAGTTTCAACTTACTGCTGGTAGTTTCCCTTTCCTGATGTCAATACGTCCTTATGGCAATTTCGTAACGTTATGCGTAGATTTCTTCCAATTCGCTGAGATTTTGACGAACAGGCGAGATCACTGGAATTGTATCGTAGCTGAATGTGGACCTATGCTTATAGTATATAGGCCTGGGCGTAAGCATAAGTTACAGTTACACTACTGTAACTTGGGCAAGGCAAACTTGTAATCGGATTAGTTAGGCTTGTTCAAAATGAGTATACGTTTCTAAATAATAAGGATGTGGTCCAGTAACCTTGCTGTAAAGCATAATATTACACTATATAGCACCGCCAAGGCCTAACGCTTTGAATTACCTGTAATATGATGCTTCTTAAATGGTAGCAGTCCTTTCCGTAGTGACTGTACTGGTTATGTGCTTAGCAACACTTAAATGTCTTCACAGCTTAGTGGGTGGCACGTAGAAAAGTTGAACTTTTGAAGCACGTGATGATATCATTAGATTATTTTTCAATACGGGGATTCCCCCAAAGACGGCTCCATTGCAATACACTTCCCATAGGATCCATGTCCTTACGTGCACCGTGGTTTGGAATGTTCAGATCATAGACCTATACCACAAAGTTGTGGAAACTCTTCCCTCCGTGCGAATATAAGTAACCTTTTTGATTCATTATTAATTTTTATAATTTATCTTAATCTATGTATTTATCTATAGATAACAGTATCTTTTTTTTTTCAAATGTGATATAATTGTTCTCAAATAACAACGGTAAAGCCAAGGCTGGTGATGATATGTTACGATATTGACCTATCACCGATGAAGTGTTTCGTTGGAATGATATATGTTTCAATAATATAATCAGCTGGTTTATATTTTCATATAGGCTACAACCAACGGCGTTGGTTATGTAAACCCGCACGATCACTCAGTTCGTAGGAGTGTAAAGGGCAGTGTGTTGTGTACTTAGCATGTCACAACGTTGTCGATACATGTACAAATATATGCCGTATTTGGTAAAAGCAGGCTCGTACGTAGCAAGCAAAGCGGGCGTGTGGAGATGCCTTAACGCCCCCATCCCCAATCTTCAAGCAAAAATCAACGGTTGGACATTTTGTAAACTTGTGACAAAGAAAGGAAATAAAATAATTACATTATTCTATGTTTCATAGTTAAATGGATACTTAGGCAGATAGCATTGTCGAAGGGAGTTAACTCCTGCCTTTTTACCCAATTTCGTTCGCCTTATTTCAATAGTCCCTTAATCATGCCAATTAAAGCGCACATTGGTATAAGCTATGAAGGACCGGAGAGGGGGGGGGGGGGTGGTGG
>JAIPMN010012654.1:0-11451 GCA_020650975.1 Apostichopus californicus
AAGATTGATTCAGGTTTTCAAGATTGTGTATGGTTTTGACAATTTATCCTTCACTAACTTTTTCATGTTTGCTAATAGTAGTTGTACCAGAGGTCATTGTCTTAAACTCAAAAAGTCACAAATTAGGATTAATATTCGTCATAACTTCTCTTCTAATAGGGTTGTGAATGAATGGAACGGTTTGCCTGAGAAAGTTGTACTTGCAAGTAGTGTGAATGGGTTTAAGAATGCTTTGGACAAGCACTTTAAGCATTGTAATCGGGTCTGAGTGTTGGTGTCTTCAGTTGTTTTTTCTCTCTCTCCTATAGGGTCCTTGATGGGGACTTGAGTGTCCCTCCTGATCCTTTTTTCCACTACTAAACTAAACTAAAACTAAACTAAACCATTGCAATCAGTTCATGTTGGTTTCTGCAGGATTTTGAGAAAGTAACCTTCAAACCTTAATGGTCCATCACATGACGTATCTGGACTACTCATACAAGAGCAAATTTCATTGTAAAGATGTTATTTGAGGCCATAGATGTCTTATGCTTTTCTGAGTCAATGTAGATACTTAGATCTCAGAATCGCTCTTTGAAGAGACATCAGAATACAATTTCTTGTCATCAGCAAACATACATTAGTTCAGGGATAAGCTGAAGATTGTCTTTACCAATGCTAGAACTTGTAGAAGTATTCGTAAAATTTTGCTGAATTTACTGTTCTTCTTGAGATCTGAAACCTGATGTGTTTGATATCACAGAATCTTGGTTAAGGGAGGACATTGATAGTGCTGAGGTTTTCTTACCCGAGGTATATGTTGTGTATCCAGTGGCGTAGCCAAGGGGGGGGCGTGGAGGGCGACACCCCCATGAAAGCTTGTTGCCCCCCCAGTCGCCCCCACTGGGAATTTGGGTGTCGAAAAAAAATTACATGTGCGAAAAATATATCATTGGTCTGAATGGTCTCGAATCTCCATGATGACCACTCATGAACAACTCTTCGACCGCGGACCGGCAGTAGGCTATAGTTGCTGAAAAACCGGACGTGACATAGCGCATAGGCCGGGTTTTCACTTCTGGGACGTACCCTGATGCTCTTAAAACCGCTAAAAAACAAATTTTCTAGAAAGGAGACAATACTATCGCTGAGAATCAGTCTATCACCCTAATAATGTTTCAGACGCAATCTTTGAGGTCAGTTTGACATATAGTTTGTTAGGACATTTTGTCACATCGTTCCTGTAGGCCTATATCTGAGGCCCTGGGGTCATTCGTTGACCGACTTGGTGCAATATAATGTGCCCATTTTGAAGTAAATTTATTCACAGATTGTTAGTTGTCATGGGTTCGAACAAATGAGGGGTATTCTATCCTGAAGCATAGGGCAAAATGGGGCTGGTGTTTCCAGTTCACCGCATCATTTGTCAACTTGCACTGGGTTCTAATGTTCATGTCAATTGGAATCACTAATAACAGATATAATCCACCAAAAATTAAGGCTGCATGAACTTTATTGCAGATTTCCTGAGTGACGAAATTGTCATTTTCACCCGAATATCACGCAACTAGATGGCTGCTATCCAGCCTGGCAAGTGCCATCTCCAGCGATCTGGCAGGTATTGAAATCTGAAATTTTCTTGCTACGCTGCGCGCCAACCGATGGTGGCGCTCCGCTTAGATAGTACTTGCGGCCGGAATACTCGATTACGTCCCCCCACGTTTCAAATCGGATTGACGCCCATGCTTACCAGGCCTGGGAAGTGTCATTTCCGACTATCTAGGAGGCCTTTCTAGCTAAAACATTTCGGTACGCTGCGCCAACCCATGGTGGCGCTCCGCTTAGAAAGTAACAAGACGCCCTCCCAGGAAATGGTCAAGCCCCCCCCCCCCCCCCAGCGCCCCCCCCCCCCACTGAAAAAATCCTGGCTTCGCCACTGTGTGTATCGTCAGGACAGGAGGGACCCTAATAGAATTGGTGGGGGAGTTTTACTGTATGTTAGGGATGATATTGTTAGTGTTGAGGAAGGGTAGTAACTTTCTAGATGTTGTGCAAGATTGCGTTTTACATCAGCATGTTAGTACTTTCCCTACTAGGGGGGATAACATCCTGGATCTTGTTTTGAGTTCTAATTCAAGCAATGTTGTTGATTTGACGGGTCTAGGAAAACTAGGAACTAGCGATTATGATATACGAGCTTTTGATGTTGTTTGCAAGGTCGTAAATGTTGTTAGCAATTGGCAGAAGTATGAAGATGTTGTGTTCCTGGATTTCCAGAAGGCCTTTGATGAAGGTCCCCACCAGCGTCTTTTAGTTAGGCTGCAGAGTATAGACCTGTGTCAATGGGAATTTACTGTCTTGGATCGAGAATTGGCTTGGTAATAAGAAACATAGGGTGGTAATTAAAGGCTGTGCTTCTTCTTGGCAGGACGTCACTAGTGGGGTTCCACAAGGGTCTGTTTTGGGTCCTTTGTTGTTTGTTGCCTATATAAATGACATTCACGGAGATATTTTGTGTACAGCTAACAAGTTTGCTGATGACACCAAATAGTATTCTGAGGTCTCTTCCAAAAGCTATTCTGGGAAACTTCAAACGGATTTGGATAAGGTTTGTTCCTGGGCTCAGGGATGGCAAATGCTTTTTAATATTGATAAATGCAAGGTGATGCATATTGGTAGTAGTAACCAAAAGTATACCTACAATCTTAATGGTGTGGAGTTACAAGTGGTCTGTGTTGCAAGAGACCTAGGTATCTACATTGACTCATCTCTGCAACCTTCTAAAAATTGTCTTGAAGCTGCTAAAAGAGGTAATAGGGTTTAGGTATGACCAAGAGGAACTTCAGTTTCTGAAAGAGGACATAGTAATTAGGCTTTATGAGCAGTTGGTTAGGCCTCATCTGGAGTATGCTGTGCAGGCTTGGAACCCATATTTGCTAAGGATAAGGTAGAACTTGAAAAGGTCCAGAGGAGGGCTACTAGTATGATTAGTTCCTTAAAGAGGGTTCCTTCTTATATGCGGTTACAACTGTTGAATCTCACCACACTGGAGCTTAGGAGGTTACGTGGTGACTTGATTCAAGTTTTCAAGATTGTATATGGTTTGACAATTTATCCTTCACTGACTTTTTCATGTTTGCCAATAGTAGTTGTACCAGAGGTCATTGTCTTAAACTCCAAAAGTCACAAAGTAGGATTAACATTCGGCATAACTTTTTTTCTAATAGGGTTGTGAATGAGTGGAACGGTTTGCCTGAGAAAGTTGTACTTGCAAGTAGTGTGAATGGGTTTAAGAATGCTTTGGACAAGCACTTTAAGCATTGTAATCGGGTCTGAGTGTTGGTGTCTTCAGTTATTTTTTCTCTACTATAGGGTCCTTGATGGGGACTTGAGTGTCCCTCCTGAGGCTCCTGATATTTTCTTTTCAACTAAACTTCTAAACTAAACTAATAATAACAATAAATACATCCAGATAGGCACTACGTTAGGCCTAGAGACCAAAAGATTAGACGTCTGGTAGAAGCTAATTTCAGTATTTAAGGTGTCAGTGAACTGTCGTCTAAGTAACTTATTTCTTCTTGGTAAATTTGTTTGGCCATAATAAAAGTCTGTTCAGGTGATGCAGAATTTATTCAGCAGGTGGTTCAAGTCCACCAACAGATAACATTAAGCCACTCAGTTTCCAAGAAGAATTTGACCATTTGTGCATGTAATTATGTGACTTAATTGCTATAGAAAAAAGACTAATCCCATGATAGAAATGTTGTTTAGAAATTTTGCAAAGCAATCAATGAATATCCTGACATTTCTTACAGAGGAGTTTTGTCTGTGAATAAGTGATATAACTTTTTTATTCATCTTGGGTCACCATACACTTGGAAGTGCAATTCCAGTACAAAAAGGTCTCTTAATTTACAGTTGAATGTGTTAACTTTAAGATGCTTGTGCCTATCGATTATAGCTCACATTATATATATATATTTGGGGAGCAACGGCGTTCCATGCACAGTGGAGCCAATGACTCATTTCTGCACTGATCGCTGTCCTTACATAAATAAAGACCAACACACATTCTTTTTAATTCCAACTTATGTATTTAGCAATTAAACCAATATATCACTCTTTTTTAAATATGTTCATAAGTCAATTGCATTATTCCCGATCGATAGAGGGCAATGTTATAATTCATTTCAGATCTAGACTATCAAATATCAGTAAAGCTTGGTATGAAAGCTATTTGTGTAAGCTCCATTGAACTAATCTTATTTTCTATATTTTATTTAAACTAAAAACTGTTGATATGTTTCCTTTTCACTATCGGCAATTTTGATAAATCATACTGTAGAATCTGAAAGTAAAATTATAGACATTATTTCTTCATTATGTAGATACTAATTGTTGTTATATACAAATAAAGATTATTTAATAGTTTGATATTTTAAATCATATGGGGAAAAAATGGTAATGATTGAATAATGATGAAAATGGCACTGCTAATATTAATGACTTAATGATAACTATGAATAGATATTGAATCTTTTACCAAATATAGCAAATGTTGTCTCTACTGCTTTTAATTACTGTTACAAAATTACACACACACATAGAAACTAGAGCAGCAATGCTGCAGAATCTCAATACCACTGATGAGCAATGCTGCAGAATCTCAATACCACTGATGAGCTTGTACTGTACTTGTACATGTTATAAGACATGTTTCTTAACATACATTTTCATGTACAGATTACTAGTTGCAAAAGAAGTTACAAATAATACTACAGAATCACGTCAGGCCAAAATTAGCAAGATAGAACCTTTATTAACGTAAGGTCAATCCCAACAAACATAACTTAGTTTAAAGACCACTGCCCACCGGCAAGAGAAGTTGGAACCATGCTATGATTTCACAATTGTGTTATATATTGTGTGGAATGCCACTTTCGAGAAGCCATTATGTTATCAAGAGTACAAACTGTGTAGACTGCTGTAGCTTCATTGTCAAATCAAGTGTTTACTGCCAGGTTAAGGAATCTGTCAATCACGTGCAGACTAACAGTATCCTAGTCACATTAGCACACTCTGTTACGTAATTGTTCAAGTGTGTAAGCAGCTCTCTAAACTTGAACAACAATATTGTCTATGTGTTCACTAGCTATGCTTGAGGGTATTTTAGAAGGTCTTGCCCATGTGGTTACTGCAAGACTGTGATTGACAACTCAATGTAACCTCAAGACTACATGAGGTGTAACATTATATGTGTCATGTACCAAAATAAGGCAAAATTGGTTCATAATTTGTCTCTGAAACAACTCTAGGCCACAAAAAATAAGCAACTTTTGAAGACAATTCTATGTAGTACCCAGTGAACAAAATTGAAGAGAAGATCTGGCAGTAGAATCAAAAATTAAAAAAACATGTTGCTGCCAAATATTACAATATACTAATAAAATGAAGACATATTACTACAAGGCAATGATAAGACCACAGTTTATTTAGATGATGCATTCAAGTAATTCAGTGTTATATTATCTATTTGAGATTCACATAAGAAAATGATGCCAAACCTGAATGGAACTCAATGGAACAAAACAAAAAAAAACAGATCACAACTAAAATCGCTTTTCAACCACCACTTTGTAATTCTGGGGAAGGCTTCCAAAAGCTACAAAAGTGCTTTCTGAATAATCCTTGTCATCTTGACCTGGTGCTTTACGAACTCTGTAATGTTGAAAGAGCCAGGAGAATAGAAGAAACAACTCTGCTTTAGCCAGAGATTCTCCGAGACAAACACGTCGGCCTGTGGAAAATGGCAGGAAACCTTCCGGACGAAGACGAACTTTACCAGTTTCATCTAGAAAGTGTTCTGATGATGGGTGAACATTGAAAGAGAAAAATATGCATTTTAGTAATACCATCTCAGAAGTACTTTTTGCCACCTTCTCAAACAGCTGTGCAATTAATAAAAAAATAAATAACCAAACAATTGAAACTTTCCTCCTCCAACAATTGTTTTTGGTTCTGGAACCAATAATCATAATTGATTGATTTAGTCATTCTGCTTTCACTCTTTTCTCCATGTTTTCCTCCCACCCTACCACTAGAACAATTTTATTCTTAAAATTAGTTGAATATAGCTATTATTTTCATTTCTTTAATTGTTGTTGTTCTTTTATAGATTACTAGTAACTCTGGTGTCTCTTTGAGACTGTATGTAGATTACAAACAACGTGGGGGCACATAACAGTATTGTAGGGCATTCTCTGAGCGGACCAAATCTAAAATCAAACTCTACATACGAAAGAAGATAATGCCAAGCTTAACAGTATTTCAATAACAAGAATAACAGCATAATTGTTGAACAAATTTCCATTTGTCTGTTTGTACATTCATCTGGTGAGAACAAATTTACATATTATTAGCTACTTCTGACTTTAGGCAGAAGTTTTCTAGATATGTCATTCCAAGGAAAAAAAGCCATAAATTTGAGTGCCAGTAGTGTTTCTATAGCTATTCTGGTTCCAAAATATTCAGCATTAAAACATATCAATCTATTTTAATGCTCCTTTAATGCTAACCTGATGACAATGACATTGAGTCGTCAATACAGGCCTAAATTTTAATCCATTCTTTAATGACATCAAATCGGAAACATGTTCTCTTATCTGCATAAACACAACGGCGCACCCTTGGTTGACATTCAACAGCATTTTGTCCTTGACAAATTTGTAGTGCATTGCACACACTGTGAGTTGAGGCCAGAGAAAGTGTTATGCTTTCCAAAACTAGAGATTTGCATATAAGGAACTGACCAAATTGTGTGTGTCTAACAGTGAGGTTGCCAGGTCTGGAGCAACCTCCCAGTATTTGAGTTTCCCACATAGAATTTTAAAGCTTCCATTCTGTGCATATTGCTTGTCTTCTCACCCTTACCAATGTATTAATATTTAATAATCTGCTTTTTTGTTTACAATTTGTTCTAGCTAACGTACAGGAGCCAGCTTGTCCCCCCCCCCCCACCCCTCCCCCGCCACACCCCAATACTAGGTGTGTCAATTATACCACAAAGGCCAGCCACAGTAAAAGGATAATTTCTCAAAACTAAAAAAGTGGTATGTTAGTGCAACATTGGCTGATAGAAGTGTTTGTTTTTAAATAATATCGATAACCTTCAACATTGATTTTGTGCTTTAACCCATCCTTTCGATAATCTCACCTGGTTTAAATTTCTCTGGCTCATTCCAGAGTTTGTCATCGTAGTGCATGGAAAACAGATTGAAGAGAACCCAGGTGCCTTCTGGAAGAGTGAAGCCACCTTAAAAGAGGGGGGTGAATAACAACGAACTAGAATTACTGAAATACTAAGATCCGATGAAGTTTTGTTTGGAAAGCTAAGTGACAAGATTTTTGAAGGGATACACTGGTGGCTAAATTAGATTACTTAATAAAAATTCATGGTAATTTTCTGCAATCTTTAGGACAAACTCACATGCTTGTAGCACATTGCATGGCAATTGAGATTTGGTGGTACTTTGCGAGTGCATCTGGCTACAGCGAAGTGAATGATGTCATTACGGCAATTCATCTGAAACTGGTTTTGTCCTGTTTTTCTTTATAATGTTAGACTCACTTATTCACAGATTAACATATAAATATTTCTACAAGACAGTTACATTTTGATGGAATTCTGAATACAGAGAAGAATGGCAGCTAAACGCACATTCCAAGTGTACTAACTTTCAAGGATAAATTGTGTAAAAGTAAGTTGGCCTGACGTTTCGATCCTAGCAGGATCTTCTTCAGAGGCTAAATGACAAGTACAGTAACAGAAGGGAAAAAACACGCACAGAAAACAGACAGGTTAATGAGGATAAGTTGTGTTGGAAGATTATAGCCGGAATGTCAAGCTTTTGAAGAACATTTGCTACTGTGTTCAACTCCAGAGGAACAAAAAAAACAACAAAAACTTAGCAAGTACATTGTTTCTTTTCAAAGAGGGCAGTTACACTGCCGAGACAATACAACCAGTATAACTGTTACTATAACGTCATTTGATTTACACAGAGACAGATAAATGATTACCGATTTGCACTTCTTTTGATGTTGCATGGGGCACAGAGAGTGGCAAGATTGAACTGAACCTCATAACCTCATACAGAGTTGCTGTGGTGTAGGTAAGTTTCTCACGATCATCCAGTGAGGGCAGTCTATCCCTTCCAACGATTCTGTCAACTTCTTCGCCTACTTTCTCCTGAATGTCGGGAAACTGGCAGAGGAGCATGACACACCAGTGCATGGTATAGATGGATGTATCGGTTCCCGCTGAGAAAGGTGTTTATAGAAAATATGTAAATCAACTGGCTTGGTGATTCCTTGGCACGTTGCACATGAGAACACTCACCGAAACAATGCAGACACAATTTTTACTTTGTTATACTATACTATATTATACAACACCTAATTATATTCCGGCCATTTGATTGGTCAATTGCTCGTCGATTGCATGCAAATCCGCTCTATTGCATGTTATGAAATAGAACCATGCGTTATACTTTTTGATAGCACTTTTTTTCAATGGTAAGAGAGCAGAGAAACCTGTCTGTTCAAAACAATCTGTCGCATGAGTGCATTTTACATCCAATTATATCCATATTTGAAGGTGTTGTATAAAACAAATAATGAATGGTTTCCATTTGTGCAATAGTGCAAATATTTCATTAGTTGAAAGATGTAATTTGTTCCATTCAACTCGGCTGCGCCTCGTTGAATGGAACATTCCATCTTTCAACTCATGAAATATTTGCACTATTGCACTCATAACCATTCATTATGTGTATACTATACCATACTAGAGAGAGAGAGAGAGAGAGTTGTGAATTACCACCAAAAACATCTGATACAGTCTGTTTGATGTGAGTGTCTGTGATTTGGTTCATGTCTTCTTTTCCTTCTCCTCCTTGTAGTGAAAGAGCATCTCAATTAGATCCTTAGGCTCACCTTTTGAAGAGCATACAGAATAAATAACATTTAATACAAACATGGCTTATTTGATAACTTAATCATTGTTTGTTTATCTGTTATATATAGAATCAATAAGGTAAATTTTTAATTTTTTTTAAATAAAAAAATATATAAAAAGAACATTTGTCAGGTCAACTTTCTACAAGTGCGCTGATGCACTATAACACACTTTAATTTGCAACGTTACTTGTATATAGAAGGGAAATTGCAGTTAAAGAGGCACCATGTCAAAAGTAGGTTGATGAAATGGGCTGCATCATCCCTACAGCTCTATTCTGCATTGGATGTGATCTTGTGCTATGCATGCAGTCTCACACAGTAGTCACAGCTGATCTGCAGAGACAATCTAACTAGTTTGATATGGATACAGCCTTGCTGCAGGGGATTTTGCAGCTGCTAATTCTGTTTCCCTTTTCAACATGGTGCATTTCTGATTCAGTGTGACAGAAGTATTAACGCTATAGCGCTAACAGGATCACTAATTAATGAAATCACTGGGCATACATGTATGTTATTCCGTTTATACATTAGTTAAAGTCTAAAACATTTCTATACCATTATTAATATAATAGTGGCCATCTATGATAAAAAAAAAACCTGCTGCATGTGTTACAGTGTACTTCAACCACTGAGTCATTTTTATGTTCTAATATGAAACACCCCCCTCAGTATTTGGTGATAATAGTCTTATATAAGGATCAAAATCCCTAACAATGTAGTACTCGTACAAAACTTGTTACAATTATATATCCCAAACTATGAATGCAATCTGATGAAATATTAGATTTAACACTAGCTGATTCCTAGCAGGGTAGTTATCAGTCGAGTGTGAATATGATATTGAATGTGAATGACATATGCCAAAGTCAGATTGAGATGACTGAACTCGGCACAGGCCATCAGCATTGGAAAACCTTGTTGAATTTCCTGTAAACATCTTGGATTCCAGGTGTTTTGCATGAAGAAGACATCAGATCATTCTTTGCCATGGGTACTGCTAAGTTACAACGATAAGAATGTTTGAACACTCTGTTGTTTTCTTTTCATGACCTCTCCTATGTTTTTATATTAGTTGTGCATTTTCTCTACTTGTTTACTTTGTTTAGTATTATTTTGGGTAAATTTTACATGAGGACAGCAGTGAATTTAACAAACACCTGGATGGGAGGGTCAAATATGTTTTTCACAATTTGACCCCTAGTGACCCTAAATGACCATTAATTGACCTCAACAGAAAACAATAGGTTTCTTGTGCTCAATGTGGTACGTTTACACACCAAATATAAGATTTGCCCAAGTTTCCCTTCTTGAGATATTGTGTTTACAAAATTCCACATTTTGACCCCTGGTGACCCCAAATGACCTTTGACCTCCACAGAAAACAATAGGCTTCTTGTACTTAATGTGGTACATCTACACACAAAATATGAAGTTGGTCCAACTTTCCCTTCTTGAGATATCGTGTTTACAAGCTGGGCGTCACAAACGCACACACACACACACACACATGCCATCATGAATGCAAAGGTATACGATATTCATCGAAACCAAAAATGAGGGTCTAGCCAATGACTATCCTATATATTAAACCCAATCTCATGTACTATAACAACTATACCTCCATCGTATGTTGAACCATGGTCTTTGATCTCTTTTTCAATCTTTCCTAGAAATTCTGCAATATATTCTCTCAGACCTCTCACACCTTTAGTAGGCACATGTCGGAGGATTGGAATAAAATCAGCCATAAGACCGTTCCCAGTTAGTTTGACAAACTTTTGACTCAGTTCCATCCAATCTTTGATATCTTGACCGTCAAAATCATACCTGGTACAAAAAAAACAAAAAAAAAGAATATAGTGATCAGTAATTGTAACAATTGCTTTTAAATATTGTGATTATTTTGAAACCGTCACCTGCTACCACTTAAGGAATTTTTCCCCCAAAAAACTGAAACAAATCCTGTTGCACATCATCACATTGCAAAAAAAAAGTAAAAAAATTACCCCGATTTTCGAAAGATCTTTGTGATGTTCAAAAGTATCAATGTTTTCAAAATATCCAAATTAAATACGCACTAGACTAGGAAGGGTACTTCCCCCCCCCCCAAAAAAAAAAATACGGTTTATTTTTTTCAACCAAACCATGGTTAATGGATGAGATCGAGGCAGAGTGGAATCCTGAAACCTATTTGACTTGCTGCACAGAGAAGTGAGAAGTATATACATATATGTATTAATTTGCATTTGTACTTACTGTCTGCCAAAGCACATGGTTGCAAGAATGTTGTAAATGGAAGCAGCCAGCAATGGCTTGGGATCGTGGGCGGAGAAACAGGGGGGTTAGGGGGGGTTTTAACCCCCCCACTTTTTGAAGAGGGGGGGTTGGCCCACACAATCAACCCCCCCTAGTTTTTGCCTGTAATGTTCTGTTATAGCCTATGTTATGTGCTCC
>JAIPMN010012655.1:0-11460 GCA_020650975.1 Apostichopus californicus
CAAATTTATATCAAAAATTATTCAGGGGCAAATGAATTGAATTGAAAACTATGGAGTTTCCTTCACATTCAATATAAACTTACCATCCTTTATGCAAACAAAATCTCCTGTGTTGTCGCAAAAGCTGTGCGAAGGAAAAGCAAAGAAAAGGGAATGATAACACGTTCACAGACAGACAGGAATCATCATGGGCATGATTTCCTTATTAGAATGTTAAAATAATGGATCAATGGGCAATGTGCAGTGACCTTTGACCTCACACCCTTCATGTCTCTCTCTCTCTCTCACTCTCTCACCCCTTCCCTACTTCATTATACTCTTCATTCAATTGAGAAGACAAAAATATAATCATAATAATGATATCATAATATTAATGGGTCGTTACAGGCCTGATGAAACACCACGGGTACACTCTGAAAATGGAGTTCAAAATGTTGGCTAGTGCAAAGTCGTTTCTAAAATCCAAACAGGAAGAGGTTCTTGTAATTTGACCTAATTTTTATATACACACCAGAGTTTGACAAATGGACTGTAAATGGACTTTATATATGTAAAAATTCACTGTTTGGATTCAAGATGAATTCTCACAAAAGAAAAAAAGAAGCCCTTTGAATTGACTTGCAGTAATGAATTGTGTAAATTATGAAACATGGTTCAGTATGTGTTAACAATCCCACCCACTCTAAATGGAACCTCCTTCCCTTTTATTGGCACCAGTAACGAAAGAAATGGTCGAAGTAGGTGACAGCTTACCTCACAGCACAATCAGAGGAAGTTATGAACTCTCCAGGATTGAACCAGAATCCCAGAACATTGTCCAAACACCTTGTCAATTCTGATGCAAAAATGTAGAAAGTTAGAATATTTACTAAAAAAGTACCACAAATATCTGGGTCTGGATGTTACAGGGGATTCCCCTACTACACCCCTTCCATCAAACCTGTCCTCATCTGCTTGTCCACAACACCCCCTCTTACCCCCTCCCCTCACCCCATCAAAAGGAAATAACACACTACAAGCAAAGTTTAAACCCCTCCTAAATTTAAGACATATTTATGCCTATCCTATACAGGTCGTGCTCCAGACCCTTCTGCAATACCATGCCAACTACCTCAATGTGAAATGAACGATTTTGACTTGCATTCAAGGAACAGATATAGCTAGCATGTCGTTGGCTGACAACTCCCTAAATATATATTAGAGAAACAAAAAAAATCAAGAAATTGGGCTAGTTTCAGAAACGAGAATGCAGTGATCAACATTTTCACTAGCTGCGAAATGTTCTGATTTCAACAGACATCCAAAAGTATTCTTTAAAGCAAGGCAGAAGGGATAAACACTAACTAATTCTCAGATATTTACCAGAATAAAAATAGAACATCTGCAGGAATCAAATGATAGTTACTCATGCATACAGCATTTCAGAAGTTATTATAGTTCTTGAGCTCTAGAGAGAACTACAAACAGCTTTGCAGATGTTCATGTAGGTCAACTGTTCATGCTGCAACCAGTGCAAATTGTCCCTGGTTAATTATGATACCTACCATGAAAAATAAAGAAAAAAAAGGAACTACTCTTTTAAGTTTGTTCTATTAGTGTATAGTGTACAATACCTCCATTTGGATATGACCCCAGGTCAAAGTTATTACAGTTGTCTTCTGCGCAAACACAACCATACCCTCTTTGAACGGTTCCACTACCAAAGATAGTCGCTACCTGCGTCTGGATTTCGTCATCTGTATAGCAGTTAGGATCACCCCCTTCAAAGAAACTGTCTAGCACGCATCCTCTGTAGAACACAGAGAGAGGCGCTAAAAGGAGAAGGAAACAGACATCTGTAGAAATGGCCGATTGATTGTTGACAGACAAAAAAATCCGGCATGTAAAAGTACTATTTACAGTGTTAACAACTTATTTTGTAGCGTGGAAAATATTTTATTCCTAAACGAGACATGTACTTACAATCCCCCCCCCCCCCCCAAAAAAAGTTTGTTGGTTGAAAAACAGATTTAGCCTGATGAATAATAACACTAGATACATAATAATATAATTCAAGAAAATAATATCTCTACAAAAACAGTTGCATTTTGATGAAATTCTGAAACACAGAGAACCTTGACAGCTAAGCAAACATTCCGAATGTATCGGGTTTCAAGGTTTAATGAAAAAGAGAAGATTACATTATCTGAAAAGTAATGCTTTTGAAGAAAATTTGCCATTATGACATCACAGACCACCTTCTGTGATCCTTTCCAAGGAGGGAACCAAGGGTTCTATCAGTTCCATTAAACATATCTTGAGTTAGGTAGGGGCAAGATATGGAGATGGGGTTTTCAACTAACAAATTGTGGAATATTTTCCTTTTCCATTTAATCGTCATATTGTCTGCCCACTTGAATATCTCTTTAAGCATTAATATAGCAGAATTGTAAAATGCTTCTATTTCACAAAACTTTGAAGGTCAATACCACTAGAAACTATGTACTTGTGTATAGTAAAGCCAAATTTTGTGGTTTGTACTCTATGAATATTTATGTCTTATTACGTAATAAGCTGTAGCGTTAGTTTGTGCACATAGCTTTTGCACGTGTGTTTGTCAGTTCTGTACACGCTGTGATCATGGCCAGCAGCGTCTCTGCAGAGCTCCGGGGTTCGCCTCGTAAACCCCTTATTATAGTATTTTGTTAATTTTATTGCTCTCGGGTCGTAAATTGCCCAGAGTTACCCATATCTGGACTGTCTGGAGTCAGTGAGGAGATGTCCCCCTTCTAATAAGAGGCAGGATGCCTCGGGTTTTGGCTGGTTTTCGGCTTCGGACGAGAAGCCACTGGTTTTCCAAGATGGCGGTTCTACCAACATGCAGCGAGCTGACGAGAGAGTGACCACCGCACCTTATGAAGTTCTCGATGTCCGCGATCTTACGCACCGCGAGCGTAGAGGAGTCTTCTTTTCCGCGAGCAAGCTGACCTCAGTTTAGTAAGAGATTAAGTGTTATTTATAAATGCTGTACGTACCCTATTGTTAGTTAATTGAATTGTAGTTTTAAATGTTGCCCTTTGGCTAGGCTGTGCTTTACTGTACAAAGTACATATGTTAGGTTATGTTTTTGGACCTTGGTCCTACGGGTTCATAGCGTGTGTTGTTTATCGTTAAGCACGTGGGTGCTATTGCGTTCTTTTATACTGTAGTGTTACTGTTAAGTGTTATTGACAGTTAAGTGTATTGACAGTTGATTATTGTACCTGTTGAGTATTGTACTGCTCGCTGTTTAAAGACTAAAGAGTATATACTGTTTTTGTATTTTGAACATCATTTGTTTACTGTTGTTTAAAGTTATGTCTCAGAGATTGTCCTTGAATCTTAGCCAGGCATTGTGGACAGCTATAGAGCGACAAGACTCTTGAGAGTTTGTGGGTTCAGGGGATGAAAATTCCTACTGTCTAGGAACAGTATCGTGGAAATTCCTGTAATGGTTGCAGCTGGCATGGGTTGCCCTGGCTATTATTGAGGTGGTAAAAGTCCTCGCCTGTTAACAAACATATTGTATTATTTCCAAGAGCAGATTATTTTATTATGTTCATTATACATTTTGTACAGTATTGCTGGTATTCATTCTTTAATTGTATTTGTGTTGATGTTATTGGTATTTCGTAGTATTGAGTATAGGTTTTCCCCGAGATAGTTAATTCATTAAGCCATTTATATTATCATGTATCATGATTTATTCATATGTATATTTTCATTTTAGAGTTTGTAATAGATAGTCAGCCGTTGTTTCATCGCAAGAACACTCTTGCATCCTCATTTATAACTTGTGAGTTCGAAGCGAGAACCCTAAATCTGGTAATTTCCCCCGCCATCCGCGGTTCGCTTCACTTGCACTGCAGATGCTGTCATTGAAGCCTCCTCATGTGACGGTAGTTTAGATTTGCTTGAGGTTCATACTGTGACCTCTAAATCACAATCACACTCAGCCTGTACATCTGTTTCTTAATGAAAACAAACACGTTCCATTGATAAACTTTGTCGCATTTTTGTACCACTCAGTAGTTAAGTCTGATGTAGTGCGACGGCACTGCTTCGAGCTGGCTCGAAAGGTATGTGTAGGTCAAGGTAACTTTATGATAGTGCCACAGTACCGCACACTGTGATAGGGAGTCACACCTATACAGCATTAGTCTGTAACAGCGAAAACTTGACAAAATAATTTCAAAGATTTTGGCCGATAACCAATCAAGCAGCACCATTCAGGAAGATTTGCCGTATTTTTGTTAGTTACAAACATTGGTGCATCAAATGGGACAAATACAGGTGAGTATTGCAAACTTGTACAAATAGCAGCTCCATGCGTGAATGAAGAAGGTAAGGTAAAAGCAAAGTAAATCCTATAACTGGAACAGGTTGTCAACCGGCTTCAATGAACGACCTCATGATCACTCTGAGACCGTGTACGGGAACAAATATCGAAGGCTAAGAACTGCTACCAGAATGGTCTAGAGAATGCCAAATGAAAAAGTGTCCGAGTGACGTTGAACTTAATTCTTTTATAGAGAGATCTTTTACGTCAATTTAGACCATATACCAACTCTATGGGTGTAGTCATTGATTTCAATCTCACTTTGAGATATACTCAGTATAGCTTTGGTATGACAAAAAAAAATTTAACCAATTGCATGTACCTCAACTTCTTTAAATTTCAAAATGAAGAAATCATACCTATTCCCGGTACAAATATAATGTCTGCTTGATAGACTGCACAGATTTCGTTATGTTCACAGAGCGTGGTGACCGTCTGTGTACCGGGTCCCCCACATGTGTTGTTCGACAAATCAGTACAGGAGACACATATCAGAGGCTCATCTGGAAGAAAAGAGTTGTGAATACCAAGAGGCAGCACTGATATCCAGTCTTTGCTCAATCATTTGTACACATGAAAACTAAAACACAAAATCTAGATAATATTTACATATCGTGAAAGTAAATGGGTTGCACAGACCATTCCCAGCACCAGAACGCATGAAGTTACACTACGATCAAAGGGTGAAGCAAATTAAACTAATTCGATGGGATAATCTGGTCTCTCTAACTCACTACTTTCACAATGCCACGGAGCTTATGCGGTTCTAAGATGTCACTCTCTTTACATTTGAGGATACCATTTCAAAGAAAGGAATCCCCCAAAGTTCCTTTTTACAGACCGCTACTTGACAAATTAAAGTCATGCCCCCAGTCACGTTGTATAATAATACCACACTTTGCTACGGCTAATTGCATTCAAACTTCGGCATAGTTCTGCCGTACTCGCAAGTACAGTTTTACCGCCAGATGGTTCTTACGAGTTCCATTTCTCGCACATAGTTTGTCAAATGTTCAAACAAGTTATTTTGGGAAGAAACCGATTCGTCGCATGTTAGTGTTTGATAACTGTACAGTTAACACTTGAAGTAGCGGTTCCACGAAAATATTCCGGTATACCCGGTAATACCGGGTATTCGTCAGCGGGTATACCGGTATCTGTTTTTGCTTATACGGACGCACCCTAGATAGGACAGTGACTAGATTCCACAAGTCGACTAATAAAGGTCATCGATATTGCCCCCAAATATGCTAGAGAGTCTGGACATTAACGGTTACTTGTGCTCATATTTTAACACTGGCAATTTTATCGCAACTCAAAAAGTAGCCATATACGTATACAACAATGAGATATTTAATTGTCTAACGTTTGTAACATTACTTGATGTCTACGAATATTAAACTTGGGAGGAGAAAAACCTATAGAGCTGGGAAAGTAATTTTGAAAACTTCTACAAAGTTTTAGCTCGCTTAACGTCAGTACTGAAAACCTCGAAGTCTCAAGTGTAATTACACAGTCAATTCTACCTAAACAGAGGTAACTCATCACACCTATGCACATATTACATGCAATATTAATATGATAGAACCTATCCTACCCCTCCCCCTCTCCCTGCCTTTATATCAGTTAATATCCTACACAAATAACCAAATATCCTACACAAGAACCCTGGATCTATCATGAACTTCATCTCACTTTGTTTATAACGTACTGTAAGTCTGTCTGTACGTGTGATTTTTAACTAAATAACGGTTTAAAGAAATAAACTGCAACCTACTGTCGCACTTGAGCTTTGTGCCAGTCTCTGGATGATAAAATAACGGATTGCATTGATCACAGGGATCGACCCTGCACGCAGCCTCAGGATAAGATGAACAGTTCGTGGTCTGGCAAGGATCATCTACACCATCGCAGTCTGCTGGTACGGATCCATCGAGACAAGCTGGAGTCACTGGTTGAAAAAAAAAATTTAAAAAAATTAAAAAAATTAAATTTATAAAGAAAAATAATTTTTTTTTTTTAAAAATATTAAAAATTAAAAAAGATACATGCATTGGACATTCGTGGATTGACATGTTTTACTACAACACAGCAGCAATGAAAATATTATACCTGGTATTAATATAAACAGAATGCTTTGCAATATAACCAAACTTTTTTAATTCAATTTGTCGTTAGAACTTTTTGACAATGGAAACCTTTGACACTTTCACATTTAGTGAAAGAAAAGGAAAATCATGATTCTCAAGAAATTGCTAAGGAAAATGCTTTGGCCACAGCCTGGAAGAGGGGGGGGGGCGAAGTATTTGTCTTCCCCTCCCTCCTCCCCAACAGAAAAAAATGCTAAGAAAAATGTTTTCTTCTTCAGTAACTTCTGACTACCCCCTTCCCCGAACTGGAAAAGCTTTGCCCCTCCCCCTCAAAATAAGTGTAGCTATAGCCTATATACCCCTGGGAAAAGGTGAACATTAAATTATTCCCTAGTCTGAAATCTTGCGAAAAATGACAAAAGTAAGGAATTTTGTTTGATTGATTACAGTAGCAGACAGACAGGAATCTGTATATAATCAAGTTCGTTAAAGTATTAAGGAATGAGACGGTGATTGCAATTGATACACCCGTTATAAACTATGGGCAAAAAGCCAAAGAAATACAAAGAAACTAATATTTTAAAACATCTTACACATATGATGACTAAACCTCAGTGAGGCGGAACAAGCTAGCACCGTGGGTATTTGATATTGACAGCTCACTGCAAGTCCTGATCAACTTGAAATAATTTTGTTTTGACATTTAACATCATTGTTAAGGAATATCAAATTATGCATTTTAAAAGCCTCTTACAGGATTTTATTTCCAGGAACTAAAGGTTTTAAGTGTAATTCTTGATGATGAAATCACATAGGTGTGTGTAATTTCTCTAGTTGTGTAGCCAGTGCAATTCTGCCAAATGTATATACAGAGATCATGGTCACTCTAAATCATGGTATTCTTATGGTGATAAACATGTTTCAATGTTGACCCTATTATTATCTTCAGGACTGAATCCCATTATTTCACTGACCTGTTATTAGTCAGTATGAAGAAAAATTTGATCAATGGTATTTGAATTTGTAATTTCATATATCATTTCAATCGTGATATTTTGGTGTATATGTACAAGGTCATGTAAAGTTCAAAGTTATCTTTAGTTACTTCATTCCTAGCATTGCTTGGCAGCCTGCCAGAATCTATAGTTGTTGTTAATAGAATCTACACGCTGTTGTGTGTCTTTCTGCGTACCTTATGTGCGTGACATGATATTATATTTGCATACATTTGCATTCAGCTGTGCCCGATCGATTGGCTTGTCCAATCAAGAGTTATTTTTATTGGACACTATCGGCACTTCAGCCAATCAGATGAGTGTGCGCACATGCTGGTTTATTCCAGTATGTGTGACTTAAAAGAAGCATTTTTAATATTCGAGAGTTCTCAGTTAGTCTTCATCCCGTAAGGACATATTGTAAGTGTTCTCATTTCTTTAAACCTTTAAAGGTTAAACTGAACATTCAAGTTTCTCTCAAGTTTCTTACAATTTGGAATCAAATACTTCAATAAAGTTTATTCACAAGAAGAAAAGTATGCGATTTGTCTCCAGAACTGTTTTTTGTCATAATCTCTTTGCGAAATAGTCCGATCGGACTTAACCCTTGGCAGAATAATCTTGTGTATGGCACCCATGCTAAGTCCTGACAAAAGTATCAACTAAACCTCGCCTTGCACAATCACAAGAATGAGTTTGTCAGTTTCTTGATTTACATGGAGACATTAAAAATTTTATACATTTTATACAGATTTATACATTTGCTATCAGTTAGCAGCTATTAAAATTGACGTGCCCTAAACTAAGTTATACTTCTAGCCTAACTGAACTGCACCTTCATTTCCAATCGTTTCATTTTGATCAAATTTTTAGGAAATACTAGACTTCACTCCTTTGGTTGGTTGGAAAATATGTATACTAAACGTCCCTGGGTCTTCATTTTTTGCTGTGATTTTATTTAAATATTTTATTCATATTTTGCTGACATTTCGTGTTGCTGATCTTTTGTGTTATCCACCCCCCCCCCTACGGTAGGACTAGCTATTGACCTAACAATGACATAGGCCTAGCCTATGTGTCCTTATTTCCCTACACTGTACAGTAGGCTATGTTCACATTAAGCTTGTCTGAATAGTTCTTACAAATGACAAGTCAAAATCAGAAAGAATGTTGAATTCCAATGTCAAACTGTGAATAACAGAAATATGGAATTTCTCTTCGCAGAACACGTATAGATACAGTAGCCGTAACGTTGGGCCATTGTAATCTTGCCCGAGGCCTAGGCCTAACGTAGCATACGTTATGCTACTCTTGCAACGACTGAATCAGTCTTACCATCACTGATTTTTATACAATCAAAATGATCCTAGAGGCAAAACAGTAATGCGCCGGAGACTAGACCCTTGATAATATGGAGTAATTAGTGGTTTGAATCTAAAATGTAGACTTTTTGCCATGCTTCTTGGGAGATGTGATGACCCTGCTTCGTTGTACCCACGGTCAATGGCTTAGCGAATTATTTAATCTTGGTGTATAAGCTAGGCATAATCAGGCAGCGCGTTGACTGCCTTATCTTTTTGATCGTTCAGCTTCCATACGATAGAAAGGTACATACAATAGGAAAACACGCATCTGCCACCCGCTAAGATGCCTATGGTGCTATCATTTCCCTTTTTTGACTACACTTCTGTACTAAACTTTTCCTTTGTTGGTACAAAAAGTTTACCAATTTGGAAAACACGTAAAATAATGTGCGCGCCTGCGCGGTCGAAAACCATTTGGTTATATCACATATTGAAAAAAATACATGTGTCGAATAAAGCATGTGATATGAATGCAGGTGACTATACTGCGTGAAAGCTGTTGTTTGAGCTAAATTAGAGTGACAGCGTTTTCACAATTGTCGCAAATACACAAAGTTGGTATATAAACTTGGCCTACCATGCATGGGCGTCAATCCGGGGGGGGGGGCAGGGGGCTAGCCCCCCGCATGTTTTGAGATAGGGGGACACTGTCAAATGTCCCCCTACTTTGCACATATGTAAACCACTTATTACCTATACTGGGTCATAATTTGTTACAAATCTTATATTCCTCCCTATATGTAAAATTCTTAAAGATCGCGAGTTCAGTCAGTCAACAGGAATTTTGTGATTTCTGTACATGAATGATGGATTTGTAGCGCATGCGCTGTCCAAAATGGCTCATTTGGCTATGCCAAAAGTGCGCGATACTTGTTCCATCTAACACATACAAAATATGCATGCACAGTGTCTAATTAGTGATAGGCCTACAACAACACGTTCGTATGTATTCTGTTGCATAGCTGTAGCAGTGACAGAAAATGCTAAGTTTGAAACTTTTTATTTTTATTTTAAGGCTTTTTTGGGTGGTAGAACTTAGATGAATTATGTGCAGTGAGCCTGCTGGCGAACGGGGTGCCAAGGTGTTGGCCCAATAAGGTGTGCTTGGGATTGTCCGGCCCCGACCATCTGGATAGCTATTGCTCATTAGGTCTGAATCACTGACCAGCTTCCATTGTCACGGTTCAACCAGTGCAAACGGTTATTTCCGAAACGTAATACAACATCAAAGTCACGAAATCATACTGGGCTACCCGACATAAACTTAGAAGGGGGGTAGATGCATATGGTCATAACAAGAAAGAAATTATGAAATTCAAAGGTATTCCAATTCTACGGTGGCTTCATATAGGGACATAGGGGAAAAGGGGGTCCTCAAATCTCAAATTTTAAAGTCAAAATTTTGACTTAATTTTGACTGACATGGTAGATTTTTTTTTTTAATTTAAAAGTCAAAGTTTTAGATAAGAAGTGAACATTTTGAGATTTGAGGAAACTCTTTTTCTTTCCTACGTCCCTATTAAGCCATCGGCGTACAATTCCACTTGTTTCAAAGATTGAGTCCTACTAATACATGGAAAAGTAAAATCAGATTATTGTCATATTTTCTGCATCATTTTATACGTTAAAGAAGTAGATTTTTACATTCCTCCTTTAATTCACTAATCAGAGCACCGATACGGGTCAGACAAAAGTAGTCAAAATTCACCAACTTTACATGTTAAAAAGGTCTATTTGAAAACCATTGCTTCGAAAATTATTGGGTGCCATGCCCCCGTCCCCATGCAGGTGTCGGTGGTTCTGCAAATGTCAGTTCAAAATGTAGTACAATATGTACCTGGTTTCATTACAATTTCGGTTTTTTTCATGCATGGATTTATTTAGTTTATTTGTTGTTTGCTTTGTTTCCATATCCTCGGAACTAGACCAATATATGAAGAAAAATCTGTCAACTTATCCTATTTTAAAGTTGTGTTATTTTTTGCCCTACAAGATATACCATAATTAATATTACAGTCACGAAACTTATTACGACCGTCCTCTCTCCAGTACCAAAACAAAAGTATGGCATATTGGTTAGAACATGCTTGTCGCATCTTTACACTTAATATATTAACCTATATCTAGAGACGCCTTTGAATGGCTCTCATCCGCTCAGGTTATTGAAACCGGTTAACCGAGAACTGTGCACCGGCTGGATGGGCCGAAATGTTGGGAAATTTACATCACGAAAAAAAATCTTTTGTTTTAAATTGCGTCTATTAATCTGTAAATATTACAAAAAATCATCACGACCGTCTAATTTCAAATGCGATAGATGTAGCTTTAGGGTTAGAAGCATGTTTTAGGGGATGGAAACTGCTATTTCCAAGCCCACAATGATCAGCTAATCAGAATCGGTGTATAGCTTTTTTGTACAAAGGAAAATAATTCAGTGCATTTCATACACTAAGCTTAGGCTAAGCCTATACCAGAACAGGATAAACATAAGCTTCAATGAACATTCTAATTTATACATTTGCTTGATATGTACTGCATTTTTTTATAATTCATTGTATGTGTGTATATAGACCTCTACCATATTAATTAGTCTATAAGTGACAGCAATGGGATCTAGTAATGTTCTACTCACTGGCGGATCCAAGGGGGGGGGG
>JAIPMN010012656.1:0-11248 GCA_020650975.1 Apostichopus californicus
ACACAACTAAACAGACTTCAACTAGGTGCAAGTGTCTAATATCATTGGACAAAACAACGAACAGGCTAGGTACCAGTGTCTCACAGCTAAGGACAGGAAGACCATCAGACTAGAGTACAGTCCCAATGTAAAGTCGTACGACAGCGCAATTAACAGGTTTCAATTTTTGCTAGTGTCTGATGTCAAAGGACAATACGACTAACAGGCTAAGTACTGCAACAAGGTCTCACAGCTTAGGACAGGAAGACCATCAGACTACAGTACAGTCCCAATGTAAAGTCGTACGACAGCGCAATTAACAGGTTTCAATTTTTGCTAGTGTCTGATGTCAAAGGACAATACGACTAACAGGCTAAGTACTGCAACAAGGTCTCACAGCTTAGGACAGGAAGACCATCAGACTACAGTACAGTCCCAATGTAAAGTCGTACGACAGCGCAATTAACAGGTTTCAATTTTTGCTAGTGTCTGATGTCAAAGGACAATACGACTAACAGGCTAAGTACTGCAACAGTGTCTCACAGCTTAGGAAAGGAAGACCATGTAAAGTCATATGACAACCAATTAACAGTTTTCAATTTTTGCTAGTATATATTGTCAAAGGACAATACGACCAACAGGCTAAATACTGTAACAGTGTCTCGCAGCTAAGGACAGGAAGACCATCAGACTAGAGTACAGTCCTAATGTAAAGTCGTTAGGACAGTACAATTAACAGACCTCAATATGTGCTAGTGTCTGATGTCAAAGGACAATACGACTAACAGGCTATGTACTGCAACAGTGTCTCACAGC
Organism: Apostichopus californicus; assembly: GCA_020650975.1. Lineage (NCBI taxonomy): Eukaryota > Metazoa > Echinodermata > Holothuroidea > Aspidochirotida > Stichopodidae > Apostichopus > Apostichopus californicus. The sequence goes on from JAIPMN010012656.1 coordinate 796, forward strand.
TTAGGACAGGAAGACCATCAGACTACAGTACAGTCCTTATGTAAAGTCGTAGGGACAATACAATTAACAGGTTTCAATATATGTGCTAGTGCCAGATGTCACAGGACAATACGACGAACTGGCTAATTACTGTACCACGTTCATGGCATGAAAAGTAAGACAATCAGTCCCAAAGTCGTAGGACGATTTATACCAGCAGTCAAAGCAGTAAGTTCTGTATTAATGATATCAATACAAATTACAGGAAGACCAAGGGGCTACAGTACTGTCATGTACTAATGATTGTTGTTATAGGACGATATGACCAACAGGCTTCATACTTCACCAAATCACCAGTGTACCAGTGCATGTCTCATTGCAAATGAGGAAATGACCAACAGGCTAATTTCTGTACCAGTGTCTCAGAGGCCATGGCAAGGACAGAAAGACAAACTGGCTACGATATGTTACCAAAGCATGATGTTTTAGGACACTGCGACCACAAGGCTCACTGTTATACCACTTGACGTACAATGGCAAAGGACAGGTCAAGCAGGTTACCATTGTTACAAGTTGCAGTACTGTGTGCAAGTGTCTGATCTCCCTGTTAGAGTAGCAGCTCCCTGGTCTGATGTTATAGGACATTTAATTGGTTACCAACAAGCTATGTCACTATTGTACCATTGTCTGTACATCAAAGAATGGGAGGACCAAACGACAGTAAAGATGTCTGCTATGTTAGGACGGTAAAACTTTAACATTAGTGTACCACTTTTTTTACATAATTAAAGATTCGGAATGGCATGATAACTAGATGCAGAATCTAATGCAGTCTTTATGAAATTCGGGGAATAACTTATCCAACACAAAATGCTAAGTACAATGGGCAATTGCATGAATACAAGTGATGCATAGCGGGTTTTGCACACAGGAACCATACATAATATTCTATTTACTTAGACAAAGTTATGAGCTTCCAAATCTGCTACACAAACTTTGACACACTGAATTTCTCCATGCAAATGCAAAATGCTCAGGCATTAAAAGGAATAACCAAATATTATTTTTAATAGATTTATACTAAATTTCATGCAAACTCGGGCAAAAATTCCTCTTTCAAGACAAGACACAATGACACATTATTTATTATACTAATGCTCATCTTTTTTCCCTTCCTGTTTTTCCTTTTCATCTATTTCAATCACGTCAGACAGTGTTCCTCGGAAAAAGTGGCTAAATTTAAGGTATCGCTTCACAGCATAAACTCCGTAAATTACCAAAAGAGTAAAAACTCAAAATAATTTGAAATAGAATTGTGCAAAACAATCTAGAAATGGTCAGGAATTTGTGAAATTGACATTCATATTTGAGCTGGATCTATTAAAGAGCAAAAATTAGAAGCCACTGCGAAGTCCTACCGTTATTATTTGATCATTGTAATCATTCGTCAGCTGACTGTACAAACAAAGCAACAACCATCACAGTAGCTAATGTATGACCATTTGGCTATCATCATCCTAATTAACATGTTCATATTCAGTTCAGAAGTATTTTTCGCTACATGTTACCTGTTTCCAATGCCCTTACATTGAAAAACGTTTACATTTTTAAAATTATTATCTGCATTTCATCTATAATACCATACTGTATATATATTCCATGATGACGAGTTTCTATTCGAACATTTCCAGCAATCTTCATCCCAACAACAGATTTCCCATGACACTGTAAGACATTTGTTTCCATGTGCTTCATTTACCGCTTATGAGACAGCTTGTATGTATACAATACTGTGCAAGGATTATCATTACTGCTTCACTGATGAATTTGAATGACAGTAATCTGACAAACATTCATTCCATATTCAAAAGAATACAAAAAAGGGCCTTAAATCACTGTTAAAACATAACAATACACATGTACTGTAGAACTGTACACAGTACTTCAGTTCAGTTTTCACTATCTTATATAGAAACTATTCTCGCCATTACACTTGTATATCAACTTTGATTCCTGTACATGTATACAAACTACCTGTAGTATTGAGGCACGTGAAGATTGCCATCAATAATGGTGTCTGCCTCATCATACTGAGGCATTGTTTTAACATTATGTTCAAATATCAAATTATCACATTTATAATGTTTTATTGACAAAACTTTGAAGTCACAGCATATTCTTTTCAAATCTGCCATTAACAGCTCCTAATGTTTCTTGTTTATCTCTTCAACGCTATATAACATTGCAACCTTCACTGGGGGGTTCTGATATTCTTAACTGAACTAGTCAACAAGTTATGACCCGTTCATCTTCCAAACAAGAACTCAGTAAGAGGTATCTATCTCCTGTACCAAGTATCAGATTCACTATACTGTATGTTAGGTAGGTCTGGATTTTCAAATTTTAAAAATTGCAGCCAAAAACTCAATAAGAAGCGTCTACATTATACATACCAGGTTTGGTAAAGCTAAATTTATTGAGTAAGCCAATTTCAATTTTGAAAATTTGTTCTTCTCAGCGAACTTTGACCTTAGTACTTGAGAAAAACCATAGTGACTAAAAACTCATGATGGCATCTATACAAGGCAAGTATGATTCATCAATTTTCAAAGCTAGACTTAATGAGTTAAATAATTTACAATTTTACACTTTCAGATTTGAACCACTGCTGACCTCAAATTTGCCAAAAATTGCTAGAAAGCTAATATTCATAAAGGAACATCTACCACCCTATCAGATTCACTAAAGCTGAACCGAAGTTGTCGAGTAAGTTTATTGACCTGCTCCAAAGGCAAATCAAGGGGGGGTGGTGGGGGGTGGGGGGGAGGAACATAATATATGTGACATCTATTACCAAACTTGTCAATACAAACTATTCATGATGAGTTATCACTTTACAGGCCAAGCTGTTAAACACACATGTCTACATGTATGTAAGTGCCATCCATGACTTGACAAAGATTTCTTTTGCCTTCTGCTAGGGAATCAGAAATCATTACTGTATATAACTGACATTTCAATTGATGCCTTGTCAGCTTATGATCTGGAACAGATTTAAAGATGGGACGGTATCAAACCTTAACCGAAATAAATACAAACAGCTTCCTTAAAAGGAGGTGAACAGTTTGGAATTTGCAAGCCAAGTGTTCATGTTCCTTGAACAGTTTTGCCCTCTCGTGTAGTTCCATGCATGGACATAAACTACATGTGTTGGCAAAGGAATTATGAGAAGTCAGAACCGCGATCTCCCCATTCCATGACAGTACAATGACATACAGTAGACTTCACTGAAGAGTCTGTTGTTATAATTCCATATCCTTCTTCCTCTCTATCCTCTTCCCCTTCATTTTTACAGCCAATTTGTATAATATGGAGAACACCAATATGCAATTAATATACATGCATTCAAAGTAATTAAAATGTTCTCTATGACATGTACTTAATAAGAATACTGAACAACATCCTTGTCTGAAGTTGTCTCTAGTGATCGGCCATACCCAGGGTACTAGATGTGACATAATGCATAGCTGAACTGAATTTTCTTTTCTATAAATACCATGCTTGATGCAATAATTTTCTATATATCTACCTATGATAAGGTAATGTTACCTATAAATTATCAGACCAGCATTTAGGAGGAGCTCCACCCAGTGGCGGAGCGTCCAAACAGTCAGGGGGGGGGGGCGGATGCCCCCCCTGACGGACTCAAATGGACTGCTGGCGCCTTTTTCAGCTTTTCACCACTTTTTACTTATTGCGCCCTTTTCAGCTTTTCACCACTTTTTACTTATTCGCGATTATTGACTTTTTTATTGCGCTCTCATCTACCTATTGACATTTGTCACATTTTGTTGGCGATGACACCTATTTTTTCTTCGTTTATCTGCAAATTAGCAAGGCCCCGAAAGGGTCATTTCCGGCGATCTAGGGAGTATTAATACTCAAAAAATTTCTTTACGCTCCGCGCCAACCTGTGGTGGCGCTCCACTTAGATAGTGTCGAAAGCGCCCCTGCAGACCATTCTCGCCCCCCCTGACCAATACCCCTAGCTCCGCCACTGGCTCCACCCATATATTGTATAATGTACTGTAGCACAGAACAGGATCAAATTGCCTTCTCATTTTTCTCACCTCATATGTGCTTTGTGCTGCAAGTGAAACAAGTAGGGATGTTATACATGAAGCTACTGTAGTATACAGAATTCAACACCAAAATTGGATGATATGACCACAATGATGTCATTACTTACTGTTAGAACTACAAGTTTGAAGTGTATAATTTATAAACATTAGTCAGGCAGATTGTGTGTCACTGACACCCATTTTTGGAACAGGCTTTGAACTTCATTGACCCATGGAGGGTCTGTTTTTACCTCCATGATTGACCTCATGTTGTTGAAATGTTACATTAATATATAATTTAATACAAATCCAATAATTAAAAGTCTTTTTTTTTCATACGGATGCATGACACTTTCAGTCATTTTGTGCCAAAAAAGCCGAAAGCACAAATTTTTTATTTACGACCTGCGCCCCATCAAGTTTGAAGTCCGTTAGGTTTAAGAACAAAGAGAAGTTTACGAGACGTTCTCCGCACAAATCTGGCAGCTAATCTTCAAAATTTTGAAATTTGTATGGTACAGTAGTTAGTCCTTGCATGCATACAGTAAGATATAAACACATAAATGCATACTGTACAACTGCCAATTTGCATATCATCTGCATACGGTTTCTGGAGACATTTGCTACAGACTTGCACAAATTTAGATTTAGTTATTAAATTTATCACCTAATCTCCATTGACTTTTGATAACTATTTTCAATATTGCGAGTCTTATTCCCAAGTACAATGACCCTAACAGGTTTTTTGCATTAATAACTTTTGAAACTTTGACATGCATAAGTCATGGAAATCCTACATCCCATGACCAGTCATTCACCCACCATATTTAATCAGCTTTCAGGTTAAGGAGTTTGTGAAACATGTAGTTTTCCCATTAAAACACAAATCCATCTGAAAAGCAAAACATGTTCTTTTTAACTTTATAAACAACAGAGCACCCTTTAATTTTGTGGGATAACAGATTTTCTGTATTGGACTGAATGGTTAATATCCCTGAAAACAATTGTAACCATAAATATCTGTGTGACTGAGGGGTATCCGCTCATGTGTAAACAATGCATCCTTTGTCACATTTAGTGACTAGTCACATTTATTAATAGGCAGCCGATTTATAAACAAAGAACAGTGTTAAATCATATTTTTCATTGGGTGACTAGTCACATTCATTAATAGACAGCCGATTTATAAACAAAGAACAGCTTTAAATCATATTTTTCATTTGGTCAACCATATTCCAAAACCTGCATGTCATTCAGTTATGTATACTCAGACTGCAGCTAACAAAACAAAAGGAAACAATTAATTTCCTGTAGTTTTCCCAATAAGAGAATGTTAACTAGTGGGTGTCTAACGAATTTTTGAACATGTTTTCAATATTTCTTCATCTGGACACTAATATTTCACATCAGTATTTACCCACGTCAGTACTTGCTTGTATGCAAAGGTAAATTAGGATACTTCTCCAAATTTTCAACTCTCACAGTTCACATTCAGTGAGCGAAACCGAAGAAGATATATTGTTACAGGATGTATAGTTAGCATCCAATAGCATTTAAGAAATTCTGTTCTTTCACTTGACATCCGTGGTTAAATTTTACCAACATTCAAAGCTGAACAAACTCAATAATCAATATTGAAACTAAATTCAAATTAATTCACATATGTGATCCATGGCAGGACGGATGCATATATATACAGTACCAACTGTTAATGCTCATTTAAATCCATCTAATCCAATTTAAATCACAAAGGGTTGTCTCCTTTTCATCTAGAGTAACCCTCCTCCCATCCACCCTTTTTTTCTCTTTTTTCCTTTTTTTTTTTCTCTATCTTTTTTCTCTTATTTTTTTTCTTTTATTCTTTTTTGCCTTCTTTTTTTGAAAATAAAATTGTAATAGTAATTTGTAGGCAAATGTACAATTAACTGACACATTGAGGTCTTCCAGTCTTTACAGTTTACAGCTGTAAAAGTATGCGCCTATCTATTCTATTTTCTGGTACCTTGAGGCATAAATCAACAGCCGATATGAACGAGGTTGCCCCTCTAAAGAAAGGCAAAGAGAGAGTCAGATTCACAGCTGATTCCATTTACACGAAACGACAATAAAACAAAACATATGGAAATGGTGAAAGGTTACCCGAGGTCAGTTTTTGAGAGATTTTGGATTATTTCAAGTATATGCAATGACAGATTAGCACATCCCTTAGGCTTAGAACCAAGTAAACAAAGATCTTTGCCTCAAGCATCTACTGTTTTTAAGAAAACTGTAAAAGTTGATTGATAATGAATTTGATCATTACAATGTGTGATATGCAAGATATGTACTGAGTATGATGAGCTACTGTGTAAGGTAGTGTGGCACTAAGAGCTCTGAGCACATTGCTAGTGTCTCCAATATGACAGCCCTGGCTGAACTTCTTTCTTTTTTTTTTATTATTAATTTACATTCATGATACTGTTGGGATTCAGGTGGAAAATATGATCTGATAACATTACATTAGAATGACGGTCTGTGATGATGCAAAATCCATCAAACATGGACCTCAATACCTACAGTGTGAAATAACAATGCTGTCTACTAGGTGGAGGTAGCAAACTTCTTTTGGGGAGACAGGTGTGAAATGTCTAAACATTTCAAAAGAAATGTTAAGGACATGATATAAACCAGAAGACTTGAAGAATGATTGTCCTACAGGTGTTTTCAAGGAGGAAAGTGTTATGAGACATATATTGCTTGACTGCTAGATTTTCCACTCAGGGCAAATTTTCAAGGGTTTTCTGGTCGTCTGATATGACCAATTGTCTGTTTGGATGACCAAAATCAGCTTTGGAGGTTGTCTGATGGAAGAAGTTGTATATCAGTCTTCATATTGCATTGTATAGTATTCAATATCCCCACATACAGTAGGTAAAATGATAAATTGGTATCACCCTCCATCACTTATACTGACATAATTTAAACTAAAATAGTGGTAGGCCTATGATCTAGCTGTTCAGCTGGTGTAGATCTGTGGTGTAATGTATTTTGGATGTTGAATCATGATTCTGCACATGCATGTAGGGAGAAGGAGCAAAAGCAAAATAGAGAGAACCATCCACTCGATCGGACAATCAAAAAGGCCACGTTTCATTTCACTATTGACTAATTAACGCCATACTATCCACCAAACCTACAAATCTCTCCTATTGTTTTCTGGACAACACAAACATTAACGACCTGGTTGTCCAATGAACAACCAGAAAAACAAAACTTTAAAAGTTTGCCTTCTAATTCTATTCAGTCATTTGATAAATTTTCCTAGGATATGTACATCATTTGTACCCAAACAGCCCAATGTAGTATAGTTAAGCTCAACAACATTAATGCTTCATGTTAGCAATTAACTACCTATGTCACATTTTTACACTGGTCAATATATACTCTTATGATTGTTAGAAAATTTCACCCAGATCAGATTGTGTCAATGTTTTGCATCCATGTTTGGCACTCTATGGCTATTAAGTAAAGTGTCAAACATTCAAAGTTAAAGGACTTCATCATTCACTCTATTGGTTTTGAATAGTAGCAACTATGAACAAGTGACATGGGTGATCATTTGGCCTGCAGTACAGTATGTGTCCAACATTCAGCCTGAATGACACAGGCTTTCTCAACTAAGTGAAGCAGACACCAGCCTGGATGCATTGCAAAGGGACAATATCTCATATTTCTGAGTCAACTGAGCAATGCTTTCTACCATCAGGCTATCCCTTTAACAATTAAACTAAATTGATAAATAACAGCTGGTCAGAAAAATTTTGTGTTTCTTACTTCTACAAAAAGTCTCCTTTACTTAGTGTAGGCCAACAGAAAGATATTACCATCCATAGAAGAGAGATAGTCACCTTTAGCCTAGGTGATAGAACTCTAGGCCTTCATAGTACTGTCAGATATTATTTGATCTATTTGTGGAAGCCGAATCTCATCAACTCATGAAGGCACCACCTGTTGTCATATTACAAAACTCTCTGAGAGAAAGAGCTTAGGCCTATGAAGTTAACTTACAGATATATTATCATGCACACATTCAGGATAACCTCTGAACTATTCTAAATATATTGCTATTTACACCACCTTTACAGATTGATTTGCTTCAACCAAAGAAATAAGCAGTACCCTAACTTCCTAAGATTAAGAGAAAATTGTTCTTAATTCTTTTCAATATGATAGACTAAAAAATGGCAAACAGACGACCAAACAATCAGATGTAACTATTAAATGGCTAGAAAAGTAGGCCAGACCGACACACTTTTGTGAGTCAATTAGGCTTACCGTATAAAATAAGTATTGAGCAACTGAAATTGTTAAGCCTATCCTGCAATGATTTATTGAGTTTGACTTTTAGTAAACAACGGCACAGCCGATGGTCAGACTCATGTAAGCCTAGCCCTAACAACATATAACCATAAAGTGCACGATAAAGTGTTCGTCAACAGATGATGGTCACAAATTACGACACGTGTTGTCATTGGTACAGTAAGCACTTTGTTACGTAGGCCTAGTAAGTTAGGACTACAGTACGTACTATCCAATTTCCAAATGGGAAATTAATACTCACAAAGTATAACAAGCGCTCTCATCGTCCACCTTCGGTTATTTACAACTGAAGACATGGGAAATGTTAATGTTCTATCCATGAATTGTTTCTTACACGTGGTCACCTTCTTTCCTCCTTAAGAAAGTTACAGTAACATTTGCCGGGCCGGATATAATATTGAAACTTGTTCCTGCTGGCCTAATGAACGAGTAACGGGTAAGGCTATCGTTTAAATCCAGGTAATTCCGATGTTCACGTTACGATGTTTAAGTTAAACTTGAATCAAAAGAAAAACTTTGATCGTGGAATATTACTTTCGCCTTTCAAGTTCATTTAATACTTCTTGATCAATTTAATGTTTGTCATGTATAGTTTTCCTTTCCAAAAGAAGTCCCCGAAAAACAAACCTGAATGAGACAAATCACCAACGTAAACCTTGATTACGATGTGTACTATACGTGCACAGATGGATCGGTGTAATTTGCGCACATTAGTTGTCAGCGTTTAACAGAACTGACGCATCCAAGACGGGTTGTCAATGACGCTTAATTCAACCTACTCAGATGTAATGAATCTACGCTGTTGTGTTGGATGTTCCTTGTCCAATGCTGCGGTATAACTATAAGGGGGACACGGCCTGCAAAGAGCTGAAGAAATGCACACTTAATCAGACACTGTAGTAGCACGCTGCATGGTACCAAGTGTCATAGATGTGAACTACCCGGTAACCCGGCAGACTCTTGAAATCGTGGGTCAAACTATCTGACCTATTAGCAATTCTTTCTCGTAGACGCCCAGAGAAAGGTCCTGCGGGGAAAAGAGGTTTCATATTTCTTAAATCCAACAGAATACAAGGCAGGTTTGCGATGTTTGTTGTTGCTGGATTGAGCAAAACATTGGAACTTGGGTTTGTGGTAATGTTCACAGCAAAGGCTTAGCAATAACAGAAACGTCTAAAAGACAACTCCCACTCTGGCAAGTATTGAAATGGGTAAGGCGCATAACGGTACTGCTGCTACACCCACCGTGACGCATGAAAGGGAAAGTGCATTTGGAAATCGGCATCGTTTATCGACGACCTCGTCATTCAAAATATCACATAGGTGGTCTATTTTTAAGCTTTGTAACATCAAGTATATAACTAACCTTTAAAAAAAACACAATTTGGGGCACTATAAAAGTTGTCCGAATCACGATACATGGCAAGACCTCCATGATCACTCTGCATGCATCACTCTCAAATATATATATACAGAGACAGCCCCTAAAACAGTACCGTTAATTTTCTGCTGCAGTTTGTTATGTTAATGGTAGGCCTAAATCAAGGCAGTCAGCTATACGCTATAATTCATGGTTAAAGGGAATTTTCCAAATCCGTTCGGCTATTTTTTCATACACCCGTTTTCATTTAGAATGGTATGTTCAACAAACCTATATAAGGGTCTTCCCTCCACGACTCAATAATACTGAGGTGTGCTGACCCCCCCCCCCCCCCATCCAATCACGCCAACACTGCTACCTACACTTCCAATTCAACCAAGCAGACTAAAAAAGGCCTATGCGGTTTATAGGAATGTGTAACGTCTCGTAACAGGCGCGGATCCAGGGGGGTCCAGGGGGTCCGGACCCCCCTGCTCTTGGCCAAAAAAAAGAGAAAAAAAAAGAGAAAAAAAAAGAGAGAGAAAAAAAGAGAGGGAGAAAAAAGTAATTAAATTAAACGCCAATTTTAAACATGTAGGACGTCAGAAGGGCGGTTATCCTTACAAGTCAGCCA
>JAIPMN010012659.1:0-11726 GCA_020650975.1 Apostichopus californicus
ATATACTCCATTCCCATAAAGTCAGGCAAACAATTCTCTCATCCTCTGTACGTCTTAGTTTACTATTTGTTTATAAGAGCACTCATGCCAAAGTGTGAAAATCAAGTTAATGCTACCAGTCGTAAATGTCCGAGTATTTATCTCGTAAAATTTAGTCCTTTCGTCACTCACTTATTACGTACGCTTGCGCATTGAGTTCAAACGAAATGGCTCAACTATTAGCACCGTTCGCGGATTCGTTCGATTCGGTAACATCATACTACGGTAATTTCACGCAATATTTATTTTAAAATGTGCGATACCAATCAAATTCCAAACCTAATGAAACCCTGCAGCTACGTGCTTTTAAGCGCAACGTTATTTGGTGTTCTACAAGGTAGTTTTAAAGGAATTGACCACCAACCACAAACAGGATTTTAAATAACGCTATGATAGGACAATGGTCGCCTCAAGCTGCTCAAGAGTGTCGTTTATGCTTTGGTCACTCGCCCTCCCTAACCCCCTCTTACCCCACCCCTATAGCGATATAAGTGAATATACAATTCCCCCTCATGATGAAGTGGGTGGGGGGGGGGGAGAGGTGTGTACCATACCAGGTAGCTGATCTTGTTTTCATTTCTACCAGAACAGCACCTTGTTCCTTTTCTACTATAGTTAATGTTTCATTCGTGTAACTCACCTGACTACCCCGCTTTACAATGTTCCGTACATTCTGACACTGTGACGCATTCCTTACTGTCCATTGTCCCATTCGGTTTTATTTGTATTTCTTGAAGTTACCGGAAAAGAAAAGGGGGGGGGTGGGGTTGGAGAGGGAGGTCAGTTTCCTCCCAATACGTAGTAATAACTACTTTAACACAATCGGTTACTCTCTTAACAAACTGATACGTGATGATGTTATTTCAGTGTACGAACATCTCCCCTAATTGTAGTTAGATCTTTAAATGAAATACCGTAACTAAGATCTTAATGAAATATATTAAATCAAAACTGTACAATTATTTATATTGAACCATAAACCTCCACCAAAAATGAGTTATTTTGCAGCTAGAGTAACATATGTCTGGGTGCCGCAGTGCCTTTCATATCCAAACCTGCAGCCTGTACATTCATGTCAGGATCACTATATCAAACTGTGGACACAATATCTTTCAGTTTTCTAGTTCAATCCGTTGTGGATCACATCTGGTCCAGGGTAGCTTTAAAACGAACCCAGAACCTAAATTAGTCACCTTTTTACCGAAAAATATTTTAATCAGAAATTCCGTAGCAGAACAGAGTCGTAAAATAGGAGTGGAAAAATAACTTTCATCCATATACCAAAAACGATTGGCTGTATGTGCGAGGGTTGAATGGGGTGGTCAAGATACAGAGAATGAAAACAGATTTTTGGGGGTTTTGATAGGCGAGCGAGGTCGTTGTATTGGCTTTAGAGAGTAGTGACAGATATACGAGGAACAAAACCTTCCTACCACTTACTAAAAACCTAGCTTTACATTGATTCTATAGAGGAAGGCCGAGTCATAATGCAGAGGTCATACATGCATGGTCCGCCCGATGATAATGTCTTTTCGCTGCCGCTATTTGTTCTTAGGTTATGTTTCTGGTCGTAACTCAGATGGTTTCCGGGTCGAACTGGTTCCCGATGACAGATGGATAAGGAACTTTTGGTGACGATTGGTTATCATCACTGCTAATGAGTAGTTTACAAATCCCAACCGTCATAAACATACGATTGTTGTATTCAATATTCGTATACATATACACAGATCTGTTACGCGCAATTATATTTTCAGGTTTAGAAATAGATTTGGCGTTGGATTTGGCATAAGTGGATATCGTTAGCAGCGCTGCAATATGCATTCTCTTAACATGTTATCCCCCTTACACACACACACCGTTTACCGTCGTAACGTCTTGGTTAACTTAAGTTAGACTAACGATGCCTTGTTAAAAAATGTTTTTGTATCTCTACTTGTGGATCGCCACCCGTCTCACTATTCGCCCCCCCCCCCCTTACACACACAACCTTTTCATGCCAAACTACTTCGAATGAAAACCATCCAGCTCGTATACTAGCAGTAAGCAGGCAGAATATTACAGAGGTACATTCTCTAAACTGGCATTTCTCGTTTTTACAGAATTATTTGGGGTTTATTGTATTTAGATCAAATGCGGTCCTGGTCAACTGTGTGCTTGTGTATTCTTTACGCGATTTTTCGTACATGTTGTTTCCATTCTGTTTCAACAATCAACATGTTTCGACAGTTGTCATAAATAAACTCTTGCGGTGCAAACGTTGTGGTTTCTTCTTGAATGAGGCTTCTTTCGCCCTTAAGTTCAGGCTCATAACTTCTCTAACCAAAGACTTGTGAGAGTATTAATACTGCTAATCCTCAAGAGATCAGAGGGATTTGACGAAAATGTACCTCAAAGGTAGACACAAAAAAAAGCAGAAAAGGGTATGTAAACCGACGAAAGCAGGACATTGTTTTACCGCCCAGTGGACACCAAGAAAGCGTTAGTTTATGGAGGGGGGGGGGGAGGGGTATGTTTGCTGACCTATTTCAGTGGCGACCTGATCACCACTATGACTTTCTTCGTGAAAATTAAACTACACTCTGACTACGCAATCTCACTCAATCGAATTTCTTTCATAGCGGTAAGAGTGTTTGACCCGACACCATCTTGGTTTTAAGCAGTTTTAAGTGTTCTCTTTGATAAATCAATGTGACATCTCTGAAATAGTAAAAAGAGGATGTTATATATTGGTCGCTACCTATATTACAAGGCCCTTCCTTCCCCCGGCCCGGTTTGCCCGAATTCGTATAAGTGTCAAGTCACGTGCGTTTTCTGGGAATCCTCAGTGTATAATATCTGTGAGGGTTTAGTCATTGTTGCCCAGAGGAATACTTAAGTAATTTACAAATCAGATAAAAATTAACATCATTTCAGTAGTAACTGCTACAAAATCACGGACAATACTCGTCACTAGGGGTGATAATTGAATTTATGACTAGATATCCTCAAAATTTCACACGTTTTCAATTATGGGTGTCGCTCTGATACTTTCCAAAGCTTTTGGGATTGATGCAATAGGGACTCAAAAATGTTTCGAAGTTGGTGAGCGATACTAAATCATATTCTGAAGATGAAATGGTAAAGATAACTGCACAAAATTTATTGTACAATTCCCTTGAAAAGGAGGTCAGTGTCATCTTGAATTCGCCTGACAAATTTTAAAATGGTATTTTAGTCAAATGGTCCGTAGTTGAAATGTGTAGTGTTATATAGGTTGAACTTTTGATGTGCACGCGCGAAAATCAGTGTTCGTTGTTTGAGCAGGGGGTTGCCGTTTAGAATGGTTACTCCCTGGTTAGAGTCGGACAATATAGTGCATGGCTTCAGAGGCGTATCTACCGAGGAGGGAGTGGTGGGAGGGAGGGTGGGGGTGTGGATTGGGAGCAAGGTGGAGGGTAATCTTACCATGCTGCGGACATTCCCGTTTGCTTGATCGTGCACTCGCGGTGGCCATAACTGTTACGATTACATGCAAGCAATAATATATAGAAACTTCACAAAGAAATGTTTAAAAAGTCATTGTCAATTGTAATTAGTAGTATTATTATTTGTTTTGTCGAGGTTTGATGCTATGTTAGCAAATCTAACAAGCTAGGAAGCGACCACTCATATCATTGGATGAGAGAATATTTATTTACTAACTCTATAAGATTGGTACTGTGGTCTTATATACTCTTCACTCATATGTCGTATCTATACAAACTTGACGAGCATAAGCTTTACCATGTTAACACATATCGCTCACTAGCTTGGAGCAAGTAAGTGTATTTCGTCTCCAGCAGGACAAACTACATATTTGTTGGTACAGTTCATATTTTTTTTCGTGTTTTATGTGTTGTATTTACTGCTAATTGCACGAATGCGGCAAAATGATTCACAGGGCAGTTCGGGTTACCCAAATAGAGAGATATATAGGTAATAACAATGACGACATTTTTCACTTCCAGCTGTAATGTCGATTATATAGCTCGGAAAGCCTCGGGAAATGTTTAGCTGCGTGCTTTCACACATACACGGAGTTCAAATATTGTCAACAAGAATGACAACTATATTAGATCCTTGCGAGAAAACTTTTTGCTTGATGTTAGAGGCAAATATCGCTGGCATGGGTCGATAAGTTGAGGGAAGTGAGTTAAGATCAGTGGCTGGTTGGATGGTTGAAATGTATAAATACTGACATGTTTGGAAAAAACTATTGGCTTCAGTCATTATCCACAATGAATTAGTATTTTATGATGAACCACAATTGTTACTGGCCAAAATAAGGCAACATATGTCAACACCTCAAACACGTGTAAAATGCCTGCAAAAAAAAAAACACTTCTTGAGTCTCAAATGTTGCTCAATTTGTCTTCATTATTTGATGACGCATGCGTAATCAATACTGAAGCAACTTTGTCTAATTTCATCGATTTTAAGGAAATTTTAGTCTCGCATCAAAGATATATCAAGATCAACATAAAAAGATGCTATAAAAGGTCGTTTTGCGCATGCGCATCTTCCATCTAATCTAGTTAACTTTAAATATTATTATCGTTTTGATTAACTGCCGAGGCTCATCACCTGTTTCCTTTTGACGACAAGAAATTTCATGAACCTTTTAATGCGCATTGAGCAATTATCATTATCCAAGTTGTGATGATTGGAAAATGGTTAGGAAAATATTGTAAAAACGTTGTAATGAAAATAAAGAAAAAGGCTCAGCTACTTGAAATCCTCCATTCATTTGGTTTCAATGAAGAAATACTAAAATCCCTTCAGGAAAATTATCTGAAAATTATGCTTTAATATGAAAATATTAGAAAATACTTATTAATAACTGAGTAATTCACTTGGTGTGAAAAACCGAAAATATGGTAAGGTGCGTTAGTTTGATCATGCAGCTACAACTGCCCCATTGTTTGATGAACTGCAGTCTTAATTTAAGAAATAACTTGTTTCGTCGACACTAAAAATAACTTGTCAAATTAATATTGAATTAATTCATCTTTTATTTTCTATAAAAGATTGAATTTCGAAGTGTTATGTTGTTCATTTATCATTTTAAGTTTAAATAAATGCCAATTCTTATTTGCAGAATAAAAAATTCCAAAAAAAAAATTCAAATTTGATACAATTATCATGCATTGTATTTCAAATGTCAGTTATAGAAACACATTATATTATGATATTGTATTAACATATTACGGGACATGAATTGAAAATATAACTGCAGGGGCAATCTACAGTGGGTTACAACAACGGTTATACATTAGGACGAAATATATATACTTAAACAAATATACCCAGACATTTCTTGAGGGAAAGAAATATGTCACCATGGTTGCAGCCCGGAGGAAGGGAGGGAGGGGTTGTTTATTGCCATGTAAATTCATTATTACAAGAATGTAAAATTGTGAATATAATTAATTTAATTCAATCCAGATAAATTTTGGTAACTTCTGTTAGCTGTGCATTTTAAGAACCACGAATGAAATTCCATTTTTGCCCTATAAACTTCTTTTTCTTCTATTTTAATTTATATAGGTAGGCCTGAACATAAAAATAAAAGTGTTTCGTAAACTTGCACAGTTGAAGTCATGTTTTGAAACAAACAATAATTAAAGGAATCAAGAAGATTTAAATGTTCCACAATTCCAGTCAATCTTTTACTTCATGAATTCCAACTGGGACAGGTGGTGTATACTATATTGAGTCCAACAGGTGAGGTTCATCGTGTAATATCAGGTGGTGGTGTATATAGAGTCTAACAGGTGAGGTTCATCGTGTAATATCAGGTGCATGGGTTTAAATTCAAAGACCTCCACCTTCTCTGTATGGCCCTATACTGCATATAGATGTATCTATATTCCTGTGAATCGCTCTATGATTAAATCATATAATGCGATTACAAATAAAGCGTAATAAATTACGTTGTGACTGCCCAAGTACATAAAACTTGGCCTAATTCTAAAGCTATGATTTATCTTCGGAATAATCTTAACCTATTTTCAAAAACCAACACAACCCCGACTTGCACTTTAATTCCTCGTTGGATAATTTCACTTCTTAAATATTTATTTGAAGTCATCTTTCGTCGAGTGGCTTTAACTGCTTCATTGGTTTTACTGTTTTCTTCTTCTTCTTCCTCTTCTTCGGAGAATCGTAAAATCTGCGGTAAAGTATCCCGTGTACTCCGGTTAAGGGAAGCCGAGAATGTCCGCTCAAGGTCTTACATTATGTATCTTCAGTGCAACTAATACTAACTTACATATACAAATTAATAATTAGGTTTTTAGTTCCCAAGAGTGACTGATGTACGGAAATGGATGTATTCTTGTCTGTTGGTTATTTAAACGTTCAGGTAAAATAGATAGCAGTTATATATCACGCTATCACTGCTATCATACGGTTACGTACAAAATATCTTACTCGGTTACGTAAAATGAGCAAACCGTAATGTACAATAGATATAATGATAAAACACAATAGCACAGCGGATACGTTCAGCTTGTAACAAACAGTTACGTACAATAAACAAAAGTTTTAGGTACAACTGAATAAAGGTTTTTACAATTTAACAGTGGTACACAGGAAACTATCTAAAACGTGAGGGGAGGGGGCGGGGGGGGGGGGCAGAAAACCAGTGTAATGTTACTTTGTTTACGCGACGTTGGCCTAGATCGGACATTGAACTTAATTCCAAATATTGTATGACAAACTTTCTACTATTGTTAATTTAACGAAGTTCCGTGTTTCATATTTGTTATATGTTTGACCAAACTTCCCTAGTTGATAAAGGTATGCTGTAGTATAAATATACTCCCCATTGTACCTACGCCTATATGTCAAACAAACGGTTACCTACAATTGATATGACGGGAAGTTACGTACAATAAACAAACGGTTACGTACAAATATAATTAACGGTTAACAGTTACCTACAATAGAACAAACTGTTGTGTACAAATAAGGAATCAAACCTCCACACGATTGGTCTCGTTTGAAACAAGTTGGAGAAGAAGATGAAGCCATCAAGTGTAGAAATAGTAAATAAATGCATACACAAGTTAATATTCCATACCCCTTTTTATATTCTTAACCATCATAATTCCGTGTTTAATCCTTTTTTCTTTTTTATAAAACACAGTGCAACCTTTCAACATGAACGGTCCTTACTCGGAAGCTATCAAAGAAACTGCAATAGAACGCCCTCAGTCCTCTGAGTCC
Organism: Apostichopus californicus; assembly: GCA_020650975.1. Classification (NCBI taxonomy): domain Eukaryota; kingdom Metazoa; phylum Echinodermata; class Holothuroidea; order Aspidochirotida; family Stichopodidae; genus Apostichopus; species Apostichopus californicus. The sequence continues at coordinate 7,291 of JAIPMN010012659.1, forward strand.
AACGACGCGTCACCTATGAGCAGAGACGAAACCGCGACACCGAACACCGGAGGGATATCCGACAACGATAGGAAGGATAACCGCAATAGCGATTCACTAGATGGCGATAGAGATATTCATACACCGTCTCCGAAGAAACCGCGGTTAGAAGACAAACCGATGAGTGGAAAAGTAGCAACTGTCGAGGCAAGACTGGAGATGAAACCGCTCTGGGATGAATTTCATTCTTTGGGTACTGAGATGATTGTTACTAAAGCAGGCAGGTAAGAATGGTTTAAGGATCTCACTTGAATGTTTGGTTTATATGACGTGTTTTAATCGATTTTATTAAAGACTTTGCTGGTTTACATGTATTGTTGCTGTGTGGTTTACTCCAGGCTTCTCGTGGTAAGTATATTCATGTCCGCCATGCTTTGAGAGAAAAGCACTCATATGTTCTACAGAACAGTCTTGTTCACTAATGAACATCCCTCGCCCCCCCCCCACCCTCTCCATGTACACGCATGTTTGTATGTGTCCAATGGTTGCTCCAGACCTAGAGTGAAGGGGGAGGGGAAGGGGACCCGTCATTGTCCCTGTCTCTTCGTGGTCCTATTACATAACCTGGTTTTTTCTTTATTGACGACTTTCCTTGCTTTTTTCTCGCTATATGCCAAGATTAACGATAAATTTTAATCACGCCCATTTACGCTCAAACTTGGCAGTTTGAATGGAACCAGTAGATCTACTTTAGGTAAATATGAAATCTAATCCATTATTGTGGCTTCTGTTGCGCAAACAGATGGCGACGTTTAAATTTAAACAAATTTTAGAGGTAGGAAGGGGGGGGGGGGGATTCTCTTAATTATTTCAAATGCAGCAAATGCAGTTATTTCGCGTGTGCTGACATAGCCCATGTACATGGTAAATTGGCTGTATGGCTTACATATTCTACTTGAACTTACTTTCGTAATAACAGAGTACTGTATTAAGTTGTCATTTGTTACAACTCCCGAAAATTGATTGGAGAGCTCCATAAACAGTGCCTTTAAATAGAGAACATTTCCCCACAAGTAGCAGATCTGCTCTTTCACCTAAAAAGCATAAATAATTAATTTGATATAATACGTATAGCAAATCCTTCATAGAAAGTTTCCTTACCCATTTGTAATTTATAGGCGAACGTTTCGAGATAATGTTAAGCATGTGCCCAGAACGGAACGATTAGTTGATGTACGCCATTTTGAATTTGGTTTGACAGAAATGGAACAAGGAAGGTTCGACGGCTCAAAGTCAACTATAGGTTTTGCGCGTATCAAGGGGTTGGAAGGGCTTCCTTGGGTCAAAGTTCATTTTCGGAATCTAGGCCACGATTGGAGCCTAGGGAATTTGATGAAATTTCTTGTCAACTACGTACATTAACTTGTCCACACAACATTGAAAGCGGGGCTTATCTTTTACCTTTCTTCTATCATTGCAAATAGATTGTACAAAGGAACCGCTATTTTGGTAAATATCATGAGGGAATTACCATAGAAATAAGGACAATGGAATCTAATTATTGTTTAGTTACTCTTCAACGTGTGCTTGTATATTTATTGGTCATTTAGATCAACTTTATTAGGATTTATATCGAACAATTAGGCCAAGGATCACAGGTTACTCGGCCAATCAGTTTAATTCTATTTAAAGGTGTAATTCGGTAAATCATTCCGTGTATAGTACGTGACCTCATCAGAAGGAAAATTTTACATAAAACTAAATGAAAGAATCCAAACATAATGTAATAAATTGCATTTATTTTAGCATGCAGTAATAAAAAAATAGACAATTTTACTGTTCTCTGGAGGGAATTCTTCATCTTTTCTGGTGTATTATATAAAATAAAATATTCAATAATTTAGCAGAACCCGTCGTTTCAAAGAGTGCATTGTCTGGTTTAGGCTTTAGTAAAATGGTAATTTCATAATTCTTAATTCAAGATCATATGAAAATATAAAAATAAGTCTGGCTTATTTGTTTTTAAAGTTATCGGAGCGTCACAATGTTGATGGGATATCTTGATATACTTCTATGTTATCTAAAAGGTAAATACGATTCGTTAATTTATCTGAAGAAACGTGATTATACAAAGAGGAATTGAGTTCACTGCTGTACCATTGCCAACACTCCACTGCGTCTAGTTCTTAGAGGAGGGGGGGGGGGGGGGTAATCCTGCGGGGGGGGGGGGGGTAATCCTGCATGGAGGTTTCGTCAAACGAGCACTATATGCATGTATGAGTACAGGGTTATATATCTTCGGCCTGGCATGGTGTTACAACCCACATAGATACAAAATACATTGCTTTCTACTGACGTAGAGTAAAGTGAATTTATTATAGTACCTAGGGACGTACACGACTTTTCAATGTATCCTTAAATGAAGTAATGGCCGCAACAAGCACGTTTTGTTACTGTCATGAAATGCCTTCGTAATACAACAATCTATTGTAGAACTGTTCAAGTCGGTCCAGGCATAAATTAAAATCATTTATTGGGAAGTAAAAGCTTCTGCGGACTCGCATCATCTACTTTATCAATGACAGATTTATGGCATATCACTAAGGTTTCTTTATGTCTTACAGTTTTGAATCTTAATGAGCTGCGTACACCGTCGGGTCACGTGAAGGGAAATGCTTCCTTGTAATAGACTGAGAGACCAACAGCTAATTTTAAACTATTTTATCACAGCTCTAAAGTCGATCTCATATAGTTTATTTTGAATACAATTGACGAAGTCGAAACTTTAATTGAAAATAAATTGTCAACAATGCATTCTTTATCGATATTATAAAAGCCTATCACGACAGGTAAATAAAGACGTTTAAGTTAAGCTTAAACGTTGGCAAATGTCACGCCCGGCGTGCCATAAGGTTTGGATCGGTCAATTAAATGGAATCTGCGGGCAATCATGAAAGCATCTGTAACCAAAACGAAAAGAAACGACCTGCATTAAGGTCTGACTTGGGGATTCCACGTTCAAGGATAAGTGTTTGGATGTTAGCTAGTTTTGTTTAAATACTGTGTAAACTTTAAAAAATATATGCTTAGGTGAATCTTTGTTTACAGTTATTATGTCGGTCACGTCAAACTTGTTATGCAATTAAATCGAGTCAACCTGAGCTGTATGACAGCCAAGTCCAATGCGACCAAAAACGGTATTGATAAACTCTTCATGTACACAAGTTTACCTAATTAATATTTATCTGTTGACAAGAAAATTATGGAAAGTAGAATATAATAAAATCTAGTGAAAATAACCGATAGAAAGCGATTTGTCTGACCAATCCTATGTTTGATCCTTAAGACACTTTTACTATTCATTTTCAAGATTTTAAATAAATTCATTTTCTGATACTTTTTTTTTGGGGGGGGGGGGGGCAAAGATACCCACAGGGACTCGATCGTTATCTGTTTTAATGATTAAATTCCAATTTTCCTTCTGTAGATTTTGTTTTCTAAACTACAAAAATGAAAGTCATAAAGCATAAATAGAAGAAGCGTAATAAGAATTTGAGTAGTTTCTTAGTGCAGTGACCGCTGTTTGATTAGGCTATATCAATTTCTAGTCTTTATGATCATCGCTCACTTAGGGAATGCAGGAGCTGTGCAGGGAATATCATTTTAAGTCATTTGAAGCCTCAAGCAGTCGCTACTGTTTCGATGCTACCGGCAAACTGATTCCGCGATTTCGCCTTGTCGAAAGATTGAGGATTTTAGTATGGTTAAAGGGAGATCCCGCAGTACGAAATAGACGTTGTGAAATTGATTTCTTTTGATTCCAAGTATCTCTATAGTGTGGGTGTGTGTGTGTGGGTGTTTTGTGAAACTATAATTCATTTTGGATAAACATTGAACATTTTTGATGGATTGTCACGTATTTAGCATCCAGATAACCAATAGATATCTTTCAAACCGTTCTAGATGTCCTAGAGATTTTCGGACAGCGAAAAAGAAAATGTGTCTCGTTTGGTCAGGAGTATCTTAACTTATATATATTGCATTCATCGGAAAGATCGGTAACTCTTAAACTGAGGAGCCTTGTATCCCATCCACTTGATTTCCATTGATATCACTTGATATCACTTTATTTTTTATCGATGTGCGACGGCGAGAGGTAGTCTTCAACAGTAACAGAGAATAATTGTTGTGGAATGTTGTGAACATGTGTCGTCAAACGTCAGATTATCTCTGTTAAACATTGAAGCGGTAATCATGCGTAACGAACACTACAGCAAAAGGCAAACAGATACAAGTAAAGAGGCCACAACAAACAAATAAAATACATCTACATGAAATCAATTTAAACTTTCTCTTAAAGCAGCATTTTGCGTTGGGTCGCTTTTTTCCACCTTTTTGTCATGTGCATCGATTTTTTTACATGTATCAATCATAAAACAGCAAACTAAGATACCATC